>MVJL01010776.1:0-124801 GCA_002156465.1 Macrocentrus cingulum
AGGAGGACATACCCGAGCCGTTTCTCTTCGATTCTACCAAAGTGGTGGATCTCATTTATGATAACGATATCTTTGGTCCGGCTTTCGAGAAATCTGATCCGGAGGCGTACGATCCCGAAATGGAAATATTATACAGTATCATGTTAGTACCTGCAAATGAGTATTATGTGTGTTTATTTATTTCTTTAATTTGCCCCTTTAATTTTCACACCAGGCCTCCATGGCTCAGTCGTAAGTTCCGGGCACAAAGGATTGAGTGCCATCGCATGTACAAAGAGCGATGTCGTCTTCGAAGAGAAGCTGAGGAACTTAAGAGAAGTGAAGAATTGAAGGGAAACACGTCGGAGGATGAAAGTCAATCTCCAGAGTCAAACGAAAGTACTTCCAGCGAGCCTGAATCTGTACCGGAGTGGAAGAGGATGAAAATCGACTCATCCGTCTGAGAGGATGAAAGTCAATCTCCAGAGTCAAACGAAAGTACTTCCAGCGAGCCTGAATCTGTACCGGAGTGGAAGAGGATGAAAATCGACTCATCCGTCTGTGGTGAGCACTACATAAAGTGTAGTAATTTTATGTGTTCTGATTGATTTTCTTATTTTACCACCAGCCACCCAGAATTGAATCGACGTTATAGTGAGGCAGCAATGGCTAAGTGCAGGCAACTCGTCAACGAGCGTCGTCGTCTAGAGCAGCAGCTGTTTGCGCCAATTAATTGTATACTTTCTCACTTGATTATCTCGTATACTAAATAAACTAAACTCCGATAATTATCATTTATTCTAAATCAATGCTCCATTCCTCATACAATAATACGGAGTGAATTTTGTTCAAACTTTTGGAAAATAAGTGAATTATTATCGAGATATCCGACTAATTGACATGATTCACGAAATTCTGTTTTATTCACATAATAATTTCGACAACTATACATCCGTCGCAAACTGTCTGTAAATGCATAATAGCATTATAATCAATCTAACGGGGTATGTGATGAGGGAATTTAATTGATTTAAACACTTGGAACCTATGACTGAAGTTTAAAC
Source organism: Macrocentrus cingulum (assembly GCA_002156465.1). Taxonomy (NCBI): domain Eukaryota; kingdom Metazoa; phylum Arthropoda; class Insecta; order Hymenoptera; family Braconidae; genus Macrocentrus; species Macrocentrus cingulum. The sequence continues at coordinate 1,044 of MVJL01010776.1, forward strand.
GCATCATAGCGTTCACTTCTTATTTACAAAATCTTCGCCTTTTTGTATATTCTTTTTTAATTCAGGAATTGCAGCTTGAAGTAATTTTTCCTCAAATGCACTGAGTTTACCAAGACCCAGATTCTTTTCAATTCCATTTTTCTGAAAAAAAAAAAAAAACACCAACAATTTTCCATCGTCCACGTAGCTCAATGCGTGTCAAGTAGAACGAAATTTATAATTAAAACTCACGCCCAGAAGCAGCGGGGTCGAGAAGTACTTGGCTTCAGTGACGTTAGACCTCACATATCCACACTCGACGATATTTTGCTCGCCATTGAGAGCTCGAACCAGAGAGAAGGCAAACCGAGCTCCAGCGTATGCCATGGACAGTGTAGCTGACCCAGTTCCTGCCTTGGCCTTGACTACTTCAGTTCCTGCCTCCTGAATCCTCTCGGTGAGCGCCTTGAGCTGATTATCAGGGAATGAAACACTCGGTTTGAAGTGACGTTAGACCTCACATATCCACACTCGACGATATTTTGCTCGCCATTGAGAGCTCGAACCAGAGAGAAGGCAAACCGAGCTCCAGCGTATGCCATAGACAGTGTAGCCGACCCAGTTCCTGCCTTGGCCTTGACTACTTCAGTTCCCGCCTCCTGAATCCTCTCGGTGAGCGCCTTGAGCTGATTATCAGGGAATGAAACACTCGGTTTGGCCTGGGAGATGACGGGAATGATTGTAATACCACAGCCTCCTGAATCCTCTCGGTGAGCGCCTTGAGCTGATTATCAGGGAATGAAACACTCGGTTTGGCCTGGGAGATGACGGGAATGATTGTAATACCACTGTGTCCACCAATCACGGGGACAGACACCTTTTGCGGATCCAAACCCTGAATGAAAACAATAATTTTCAATGAAAAAAAGAATGATTACATGTAAAATTTCATCAACAAATTTAAAAATCACCTTGGCCTCGCCAATAAAGGCATTGGATCTCACGATATCCAGTGTCGTGACTCCGAAGACTCTGTTGGGGTCATAGACGCCGGCTTTTTGCATGACTTCGCTGGCAATTGGAACTGTGCTGTTGACAGGGTTGGAAATAATTGCGACAAAAGCCTTGGGAGCGACTTCGGCAATGGCAATCGCCAAATCTCGTACAATTGAGGCGTTGGTATTAAACAAATCATCTCGAGTCATGCCGGGTTTTCGTGGCACACCCGCGGGTATTACCACAACCTAGAATCAAGACATTTTAGTCTGGATTTTCTCAAGTTTTTGGACTGTAGACTGACCTGAGCTCCTTTCAGGGAGTCTCTCAGTTGATCTGGGCCCGTATAACCCGTGACTTTGGAGTGCGTGTCAATGTGGGACAGGTCAGCTGCCACACCCGGGGTATTAACGATATCATACAGTGACAGTTCAGTCACAAGAGGCGATTGTTTCAGGAGCAGAGCCAACGGCTGGCCAATGCCACCACTGGCACCCATAACAGCAACTTTTGCATTGCGCTGAAAAAAAAAATATTATCATTAAATACACTTATTGTGATCATTAGTCATTGCTAAAACTTGGCTGCTTAGAAAAAAATTTTAATTTAGGGTTTTACTGGTTGGGTAATGAAATGTATGTCACTAATGCTTTTTCCGATTATCTTAATCTGGGTCTTTGAGATAGTTGCATAATGGACAAAATTGGTTGGACACGTCGATGATAAATGAAAAAAATCATGGATAAATATGATGATGATTCGGGAAAAGAATTGAAAATTTTTTTTATAGAAAGAATATGTTGGGAAAATGTTGATATTAAATAGAAAATGGGAGTTTCCTACTAGATATTACATCTGGGTACTTGAGAAAACTTACTTGGGCACTGGTTGACAATTGTTTAGCGCCCTGAGCAATAGCAATTGTTGGTCGAACAAAGTGTGACAGCATTTTTAATTATTGAGAAATAGCACAATATTTGAAAGACAGGAATAAGGAGAAATTTAGATTTCGTCCGAATCTTTATAATAACCTCTAAATGACATCAAACGACCTCTCGATTGCTCCTGATATTACTGTTCCCGTGTTCCGGATGATTCGGCTTTTCAAGACGGGCGGAACATGAAAGCGCGCAGTCCTCTATAAGACTATACATGTATGTATAAATGTGTGCAATGTACACGAATAATATATATATAGTTTGTATATAGCGTTCCGTTACTTTTACAGAAACTATAAAATGGAGATTGAACAAGATTCTCCTATCTATTAGTCGTGCATTAAACAATGCCTTTAACGGCCCAATCGAAGGATTATAACTGAAAACAAATAACCCGAACAACTCTTACAAGTGTACATGCAAACACTATTTCATTATTCTCTGGGTTGCATTGACTATTGCTGCATGCTCTCTGCCGCACGGTATGTTGGGAAAATCCTTCACACATATTACTATTAAATATTTTTTACATACAATTATTTTATCAGTATCTTTCGTTATATTTATCAGTATAAAACATTTCATTTTTCCAACATACAAATGCATATGGTGTATTTATCGCTGTTGCCACACATTGTATCCAAATATTCATGTATGTTTATATATACATTTTAACTAGATTTCACTGAGAATTATTCAATTTTATGTACATAATGTGATTTAGTTGAGTTTAACAGCCATTGATGAAATTTAATTATCTCAAAGTTTGGTTATGTTACCAATTTTTTTTTTTACCTATAAAAATTTCTTGATTACGTATGATTTATTTTTATTCAATTCCTAGATAAGTAATGATAACAAAGCATGATTTTAGACCAACAAGTGCATTAAACGATTAATTCTATACAATTTCCTGTTGCATCATTTTATTCGATGTTAATGTGTTCTAGAAACACATGATGGCAGAACAGCAACAAACTGCAATCAAGTTCGAGGGCATGTCCTTAGATAAAATAATCGAAGCAATGACCGCGGATTTGGAGAGTTCGAATGAGCATTACACACAATTTCACGAGACATCATCGCAACTGCCACCACGAGCTGCTCCAACATGGGAAAATTATTCCCTAAATCACGCAAGTAGAACTTATCCAAGCAATTCGGCTTTGCAAAACATGGGGATGCCATCTATGACACCTATGTCATCGTCAATCTACATGCAAGATGCTGCTTATGAGACCAACAATGTTCAAGAGCGGGTTTACTTTGGCACCGAGCCGGTCAATCATCTTGGCATAAACCACAACGGCGAGATGATAAGAGCAATCGATGTGGGTGGTGGTAACTACATTAATGTGATATACAGCAATTCTCCTCAGATGGCGAATGATCAAGCAGCTAATTTACCAGCGTACAGTCCAGAGATTATAGACCGTGATTATGGGCCTTTTAGTGACCAGCGAATACGTGTGCAGCACAACAGTGTGCCAAATCAAGGCACAAATGGCAAACAGTTGATTGAGAATCTCGTGGGCAACTGGGTGCCCAATCAATCGGGGACTTACAGTCCATTTGGAGGCTCGTCGAATGTGGCTCCTTCGGTGCCCAGTCCAACGCTTGAAATTCACACTCCACGCGGGGAATTGCCCAAAGTTCTGCCGGACTTTCAGCAGCAGCAGCAGCAGCAGCAGCAGCAGCAGCAGCACCACCACCACCATCACCACCATCAGCAACAACAGCAGCAGAAAAAGCCACGAATGGTGGCAGAAGTGAAACCAATGAGACCGTCATACTCGGCAGTTCTCACAAAATCCGCTCCAGCACCCTCATCACCACTAAATATTGCTCCAACAAAAATTCCATCGTCTGATCCAGGCGTGAAAAAAGCGTCTGGAAAAGTGAACAAATGTAAATCAAAATCTGGCATGTTAAAACGGCAAAATTCCACCGGTAGTGATGATCATGGATCTCCAAAAATTCAAATTCCGAAAAAATCTTTGGAGAAAAATAATTCTAATTTACGAAGACGATGGGTATCACTGGATAATCTTGAAGTACAGAGTGATTCGCATGAAATGAATACTTTTAATAAGTCAGATCAATTTGAGAAGCGTAAAGCAACAAAATTACCGAAAAAAAATGATAAAACTGAGTCAGTAAGCAATAATAAAATTCAAAATGGCAATTTAAAGACATCAAATAATGTCCAACGACGTTCAATTCATATAAATAATAATAATATAAATAATTCATGTACTCTAATGCCAGAGAAAATTGAAAAAAATCCACAAACAAATTATAAAGCAACAAAAGATGAGAAAAAAATATTAAAAGAGAAGAATTCAAAGCGATTTTATCCAGAGAAAGCTCAGCAGATGAAAAAAAATTTGAAAAATCGTAAACGTGATAATCGTGAGACTCCAATGCGAGAATTATGTCGTAATATAAATAAACATGCAAATCGATGGTGTAAAATTGGTTTTAAAGTATTTCTCTGGCTATTACATTTAATCTCTGATGTTATGAGTATGAGTATGAATCTTGTGGTACAATTTATCAAGTGTATATGGTTTCACACCGTACTTTATGTGAAAAATACGTGGTATCATGTAGCTATGTCATTTTCTAAAATACGTATTTTAAATGTCATTGGAAAAAAAATTGACTCATGGTTTGGGAACAGTAGATTTGCATTTTGGCGACGAATAAAGGCTAAAAAAACTGAAAAAGAAGATAATACCGTTTGGATGCACGGTGGTCTAGAGACAAACATTGCATTACCGAGCACTGGTGAAGAGGCAATGAAGAGATTATTAGCATGTAAAGGGAAAGATCCCTACAGTATACTAGGCGTAACTCCAATGTGTTCTGATGACGATATTAAAAAGTACTACAAACGTCAAGCTTTTCTCGTCCATCCCGATAAAAATAATCAGCCCGGCGCTGAGGAAGCATTCAAAATTCTTGTTCACGCATTCGACATGATTGGCGAACCGGTAAGAATATTTTTCAAATGCTCTCTGTACTTATTTGTCTCATATTAATGCCTTTATACGTGATAATTGCAGGAACGAAGGCAGGCATTTGATCAGACCCGACAGGTCGAGGCGGCCTGGGGTGAATTGAGCGATCTCTTGTCCCAATTGCATCGGAAAATGGAACAGGCTGCCAATACTATTCGTTGTACAAATTGTGGATCAAGACACAAGCGAATTCCCACGCAGAGACCGTGCTATGCAGCGAGATTTTGTGCACAATGCAAAATCCGACACAGCGCTAAAGAAGTAAGCTCCTTAATTGTGTTGAAATTTTTTTCTTTACCACGTACAATTATTCCAGGGTGATATTTGGGCAGAATCCCGAGTCATGGGTTTTCTCTGGCACTACTACGCCTGTATGGAGGGTGCTGTTTACGATGTGACCGATTGGGCTGCATGTCAAGCCGCGAATTTGAAGCATCTCCGGGCAAATACACACAGTGTGCAGTACAGAATTGTCCTGGGACAGCGACCGTCAACGCAAACGTCGAGTAGCAGTAAAAAACGCCAGCAAATGGATCCCAATGCAATGTATGTATCGTAGTGGAGATGAATCTGTGGAGAATTAATTGAAATTATGTTGCAGAGATGCTGATCTCGAGGATTTTTTGAATAATCTCTATAGTCACGGAAAACCTGGAGCATCATCCTCTTCAGCAACTAATACCGACCAAGCTGCAAAAAATGATAATCGACGGAGGAAACCCAGGCGAAAATAAATAATTCCTTGTGATGGCGTAATTTAGCAGTAAACATTTTTTTCTCTCATCGATGGATAACGTGTATGCGCTCTTATTCAGAATTCAGCTCCATTTTTTTCTGATGGCCCGATTTCAAATGGCTTTTACAGCATTATTGTATACTCGTGTTTTAATGCTGATCTTATAAACAGTTATGTAGCAAGAAAAAATTGTTTTCTATTTCAAGTAAATAAAGAATTAACGTTAAAGTTCTATATAAATGAAAATGTAATAAAATTTTATCTGCTAGGCTCTTTAAATTAACAAATGTAATATTTAAAATATAAGAGAAAATGATGTTACTTTGATATAATTAAAGATTATTTAGGCATATTCATCGAGCATGCCCTCTAAAAATGCCAATGCATCAATGTTGTCAATTGCATGCTCCAAATCTCGTTTTTGAATCGTCCTTTTTTTCGCCTGAAGAGTGTGTTTATACGATTCTTTGGTAATCGAATCAATAAACAATTCCTGAAATTATTAAAATAAGTAAATAATAGTTCTATGAGTTTGGTTATATTAAAATTTACCGTTGATTTTGCGATGAGAAAAGTTGCCTCCTGGTTAACTAAATTTACTTCAGAGTCCATTTTAGCTAAGGCTTTTATTCGTGCAATTGGCAGCCTTAAAAGTTTTTCCTTTGGTTCATCATCAACTTGAGAAACATTTTCTGCTTCTTGGCCATCGGGAAATTCTTCATTTTGTAAATTATCATCAACATTTCCTGGATCTACTGTTAAACTTTCGTCTATTGTAAAATTTTCTTCTATCGATGCATCCTCCATTTTATCCAATCAACTTAATTAATTTTAGAACACTTTTGATTACAGAAAGTTTGTTGTTGTTTATGTGCAATTACAAATATCCACTTTATGATGCGTGAACGGATATGCGCTGGATACTAAGAACGTAATGGTGGCAGCAGTCGGTAAAATAGAACGCCATCGGTAATTTCCGGTTCCCGCGCTCTGGGAAGGACTCGCGGAGGGGAAGGTCGTCAACGTACGTTGCTCGTTTCTACGCCGCCATTTCATTCGACGTTCGACTCCGGCAAAGACGACGCTTAGCTCAGGTATTTCTGCACATATTACTTGAGTCATAAACGTTAATCAGGTTCTAAAGTGTGTTCAGAGTTGTTATAAAGTCGATTCACGCGATTAAATAAGCATAGGAATATTTAGATGCCTCTATCAAGTATGAGAATTGGCCAAATAAATTCCGTGTCATTCGCGCTGATTGTTGGAATCTTTGTTGAAGCCATGAAGGTAATTATACGGTTTAAATTATGGATTGTTGTAGAAATGAACAATTTTTAGTTGATATTCCGATATTAATTTACTTTCAGCGTGTAAAATAGCTGCAAGCAGCGGTCAGAGGGTGATGTCATGTCGACAAGGTCATATTCAACTGGGTGCTTTACCTCAGAGACAAATGAGTGCGCGATTTTTTTTGCCTCATAACAGTGAGTAGAGTAGAGTCAGTGAATGACAATGGACATAATTAAAATGAATTGAACTAATGTGAAAAGTGCCCATGGACACCAAGCATAGCTGGGATGCCGAGACGCTGAATTGCTGATCATGTCAGTCAACCCGGTGACATGCAACCCGGTGAGTGGACTTTTCTTTATGCCTACATAGTCAGTTATTTCTGTCATTAATTACTGCACAATTTCCGTCATTCAAGGATGCTATGTGCTCCTATATCATCCTGGCGAATGTTGGTGATGTCATAATTTTTGTGAGATTTCTGATTGTGTAGCGTTTTGTATATGCATTGGCGAACGCTGTTCCCGCGCTCAAACCATTGACACACGGAGCAGTGAGTGGTGTGTGTTGATATTTTTTTGTTTAGCTTACCCCCTTATTTTCTATAGTGGTATTTTCATGCATTAAAAATTTTTTTCTATCAGTAATTAATAATTTTACGTTCATTTCAATGATAAAAAAAATTATTAATTGATTTAAAATGGTCGAAAATGCAATATCTCACAAGATTTTGCAAAATATGACTCGAATATTCCGTTTAAAAATGCATGAAAAAAATTTAAGAATTTTTTTCAATTAAAAAAAATGCAATGATTTATTTGGTTGAATTTTTCATAGTTTTTTTACTCGCTAAATATTGAATTGCGAAGTATTCAAATTATTATAACGTATATCATCTGAATCCCCACCTTTTTTGCATAGGCTTTTCAGCGAGTGGAATACTTGACAAATTGTCATGTATTTTCACTCTCAAGTCTCGCCATATTTTTCGCATGCAAAATTTCGGCGAGACTTCTGTTACATCACCATCACCGTTGTAGGGAAATGGGGGATAGAGAATTTCGCGCTTCGAAAATTTGTTTTGCTATCGTTTTTTTCGCTCCTAGGCCATCATATGTACACCGGTGTGCATCGCGTCGTGTAATTTTAAGTCCAGTAGAGCCAGTATGAGTGCGAGTGTGTTTTTTTTTACTTTTTCGTTTCCGTTCTTTCCAAATCTAGCTATAGGCAGGAAAAATAATGAAAAACGTGGACGCGTAGATTTAAGTAGAGTCAATTTATGAGTGTGTGCATGAGCCACTAGTGTCGTCAATGCATATTTATTTATTTATTTATTTATTTATTTATTGTTAATGTTATACATGTCGTGCTGCATCGGTCTCAAAGTTGAGATCGGTCAGTGCCATTAAAAACCGCGAAAATAATTGATAATGATGCTTTAGTTTTGTGAATTGTATCATTACGTGGTCAGGGTAATGATTCGAAATCACGAAATTGTATCATTATTTAATTACCGTAAAAATTTGAAAATATCTATGACCCCTAAGCAAATCCCACCCAAAAAAACTGACTTAATTGAACATAAATCACTACAAAAAATATAATCGCTGCAAAACTTTGATTTTTCTTGATTATTTATAAGGAGCAAGTAATCAATGAATATAGTCGAGTTATGTAGTTATTATTCAAATTTTTCGAGTGATTTATCATAAAATTATTGTATTTTGTTTGATATTTTTATTTTTATAAGATGTATTAATTGTTATTCTGCTTTCTGTTCACAGATTTTTGAAGATTTATACCTAAAAAATTATTATAAGTATTATTATAAGGTGTATTAATTGTTCTGCTTTCTGTTCACAGGTTTTTGAAGACTTATATAGTTAAATATTTATGTTGTTATTTATTTTATGTGGTACATTAATTGTTTTGCTTTTTGTTCACAGGTTATAAGGCCATATGGTGCTACGTTTAATTAATCGTCCTCATTTTTTTGTTCACAGGGCGGAGATTTAGCGCCACACTGCAGTGTTATGTTGAGACTATTATTATTTCTTATTTATTAAGTTTACTAATCATTGTGCTTTTTTACTGCTAATTATAAATTATTCATGTTATTTCTATATTGATGAGGTTGACTGTTTATTGTTTACAGGTGAAAAAATGTTTTTTTTTTTTTAGGTTGCTGAATTTTTAAGCTTTGTTTGAAGTTTATTTAGCCGCCGGGAGAATATTAATGTCTTGAAAAATGATTCTCAATTAATAATTTAAGCTAATCTCTTAAATATGGTATTATATTAATCCCTTATGAAAGTCATATAATATTATATGACTTTGTTGATGACTTTATATAATATTTCGAAATATTTTAGAGTTAAATTAATATTAATTTATCTAAAAACGACAATTTTCGTATGTTTAATCATTCCAAATATATATATTTGAAGTACTTCAGGGGGTAAAATGAATTTGAATGTGTAAAAAAGTGATTTAATACCAATTAATTCTATTTTTCAGGTGTTTCCAGGAGTTATTTCAGCGTTAAATGTATATATTTTTGTGTCTAGTTATTATTGCTATATTATATGTATTGCTCCTATGTAAAAACCCAACCCCAATCCTCCCCCTCCCTGATGGAAAAGCCCGCTACCTAATCGTGGTTTCCATCATTACAATTGCATCTAAAAAATGCAATTAACTGAGGTGGGCAGGCCTATTTCCAATCACAATTCCTAAAATAAATCCTACTGTCAGTTATATATTTTTTTGAGTTTAAAAAATAACTGCCTTTTCTACTTTCTTCGGTGCCGACAGTTGCGATAATCAGGCACCAAGCAGCACACATACACACTCTCATCATCAGCAGCAGGAGCCTCGTGCACACTGTAGCAAACAAACGCAGTACGTTATTGCACATAGCCTCAAAAAGTTTCTTGATTTTCGTCAATTTTTTTTCATTACTTGCAATAATTGACATTACCTTGTGAATCTAATTGTTTGAAAGTTTGTGAATTATTTGTACAATGGCCAGTCAACAGTTCTTGCAAGCTATTATGTCCAAAGGTGTCGTCAACGAAGCTGAAATCAAAGAGATTTTCGCACGCTTTTTCGGTATGTAAAAATAGTCAACGTGTTCATACGGATTTTAATGTATTATTTTTTCAGGCAATCAATCAATGGTGACGCAAATTAATATGATCAATCGAAACCTGGATCCACTGCAGCTGGCCATAAAAATGTGTATTTGTGAGGTTACTGGCGAAAAATATTGGGTTTTTACCAGCACAATTAATCCCGAGTCGACCATGTAAGAAATTTATTTTATGAAAATTTTATACTCAATATTTTCAGGGTAATTAATCAAGTGTAAATACTTTTTCAGGACAAGCTTTGCTTCTGCAGAGTTTACAAAAGCTGAATTGAATTACATTACCGAAATTTTCGATCGCTTAGTCACTGCTGAGAATTGTGTTATATCCACTTTGAACTGTCTCAATTTGGCTACTGAATTACCAGACAAATTGGTGCCCACTCACGCTGAAAAAATAATTAATCAATTAATCAAGGATCATTGGCTAGTGCTTGAGGTACATATTTTTTGACATAATATACATTGTCTCTTTTTTTCTAGTCTAATTTTATTAGAATTTTCAGAATGGATGGCTTTTCATGGGAGCAAGGGCTCTGGCGGATTTTATGTCTCGTTTTACAACCCACTACAAAGAGATTTTGGTCACTTGTCCCCTGTGCAAGAAGACAGTTTTTTATGTAAGAATTCTATTAATTTATTTATATGCTGATATTTATTCTTTTATAATTTTATTTTAGGGCCATTCGTGTGAACACTGTAACATTAAGTTCCACTTGTATTGCTTGAAAAATTTTGCAAGGTTGGGCGCAGGACTCACGTGCTCAGGCTGTAAAAAAGAACTGACAAATGTTCGTGGCATTGATACCGATGGCGATGATTCTATGGAAGTGCCTAATGAATAATTTATTATTATCAGTACCTAACCTTAAAAGCCTTAAGCAAAAGTTCAAATCTATTTTTGTATCGGTTCAATGTTCCTTTTTTTTATATAAATAATAATTTTAATATTTCTCTAGTATAAGTTGGACCATTGATTTTAAATTCCGGAAATACAGCAGTGGTTTCCGGTCGCCATCTGGTGGCTGGTAAAGTCGAAGATGGACTCCCCTCCCTAGAGTTGCAGTCTGTCTAATAAAAATGGCGACCCGCTTGCTCAAGCTCGGCTCCGCATTGCGGACGTATTCCGATAAAACAAGTATATTTCAGGTAAGAAAATAATTTATTGACAAAAACTCTATCTAAAAATATTCTATGCTTATTTATTATATTGATAAAAAATTGATTCGAGTCAATTTTATCTTTGTGCTTACGTAATACCGTTTGTCAAGAGCAACACACGAAAAGATGAAAGGATAAAAATTAATTTGACCGTGTTTATTACAGACTCGTAAACAATGGAGGTCTACAGCCGCGGCATTGAAAGAGATTCTCATCAACCAGCCACCAACGAGAACCACGACACTGGACAGTGGAATGCGGGTTGCCAGTGAGGACAGCGGGGCGCCCACTGCCACAGTTGGTCTGTGGATCGATGCTGGCAGTCGTTGCGAGACCGATGAAACCAATGGAGTCGCTCATTTCATGGAGCACATGGCATTTAAGGTGAGTTGACTCATGTATTTGAGTGTTTTACGGATAAAAAATATTCATTTCATTGAGCAGGGAACTGCCAAGAGGTCTCAAACCGACCTCGAGCTCGAGATTGAGAATATTGGCGCTCATTTGAACGCCTACACCAGCCGCGAGCAGACGGTATTCTACGCTAAGTGTCTGGCACAGGACGTGCCAAAGGCCGTGGAGATTCTCAGCGATATAATCCAAAACTCGAAGCTCGGAGAGGAGGAAATTGAGCGCGAGCGCGGAGTTATTCTTCGTGAGATGCAGGAAGTCGAGACGAATCTGCAGGAGGTTGTTTTTGATCACTTGCACGCCACGGCCTTCCAGGGCACGCCTCTGGGTCGAACAATCCTCGGACCCACGAAGAACATCAAGTCCATCACGAAGAAGGATCTTCAGTATTACGTAAAAACACACTACGGTCCCCCGCGATTCGTGCTCTGCGGTGCCGGTGGCGTTGATCACAATCAACTGGTCGATCTTGCCAATAAGCATTTTGGAAAGATGACTGGACCGCACTACGACGAAATTCCGCTTGTTAATGTGCCCTGTCGCTACACCGGCTCGGAGATCATTGTTCGCGATGATTCGATGCCTCTGGCTCACTTTGCCATCGCTGTCGAGGGCGCGGGCTGGAAGAGTGCTGACAATATCCCCCTAATGGTGGCAAACACACTAATGGGCGCGTGGGATCGCAGCCAAGGCGGCGGCACAAACAATGCCAGTCGTTTGGCCAAGGCATCGGCTGAAGATGGCCTCTGCCACAGTTATCAGAGCTTCAATACCTGCTACCAGGACACGGGTTTGTGGGGCGTTTATACGGTATGTGATCCCATGCAGTGTGCCGATATGGTTTGGAATATTCAGAGAGAGTGGATGAGAATTTGCACAAATGTTACGGAAAAGGAGGTCACTAGAGCAAAGAATATCCTAAAGACAAATATGTTGCTTCAATTGGATGGCACGACTGCAATTTGCGAGGATATTGGTCGGCAAATGTTGTGCTACAACCGTCGAATTCCCCTTCACGAGCTCGAAGCTCGAATTGAGGTACAGTTTGCATCTATTTCGTGTATTTGAATAATGAAAATTAATTATTATTATTTTTTTTTTCTGCAGAGCGTTACAGCGAAAACTATTCAAGAAGTGGGTATGAAATATATTTACGATCACTGCCCGGTAGTTGCTTCGATTGGACCCGTAGAAAATCTTCCGGATTATGGCTCACTTCGTACATATATGTACTTGGTTCGTCTGTAAACACTCATTCATTACAGTAAATTAACGAAATAAACAATTAATATAATATCACAATTGAAACTTGAATAAACTCGTGTGGAGTTTGAGTTTTAAAGTGATTTAGTTTGATGTAAACTTGTGGTTTAATAAACCAAAGGTTGAATTCATTTGACAGAGAAAAACAGCTCGTACAAAGACTTGAGCAATATTATTTATCATCTTTGTCCAGCGTTGTACATATAATGATAATGATAATAATAATAATCGGAATAGTTGATAAGTCATTACGAAAATTTAATGAAAAATATACAATTTCGATTAGTTGAATTTTTACTTGGTTTTATCCAATTCCCAAGCCCAAATGGTGGCTTTTTGTTTCAATTCGGCAGTGACTAGATTGATTTAAGTATAGCAAATAGTACAAAATAACGAAAGACATTATGCAGGATATTTAGGCAGGATTATCTAGATGTTTGCGATATTGGCGTGTCTTTGCACACTTTGGCGGTCATTTCAGACAGTGGCTCGAGTTCTTTACTGTTTATAAGGTCAAATTCGGTGACAAAATAGTAAAAATGCTTGTAGCAAGTATTTACGTGAGCCTCCTGGAATTAAATTGTTTCAATTAATTTTTTTTTACTTGCTTTTTGTTTAGTTTAAATCGTTAACTCACAGCTCCAATGGTGACAATTCGGTCAAAGTGATGAATATAAACGTGTACAAACACTCGAAAAAGTCGAGTTAGAATTTTTTTACACAAAGCAACAAAAGTCTTTGGAAATGGAACATCCGTAGAGACTGGGAAAATTGCTTCATTATTTATTTGTGCTTCAATCCAGTCCATTAAAAGACTGACGTATTGTGGAGCTGGTAGTGCCGTTGGTTTTTTATATTTTTCACCGTCAGCCCAGAGATACTCAAATCTAGCACCTCCACTCATTGTTGGACAAGAAGTTGAGTCACAGTACTCGGATATTGTTCCGTAAATTAAATTAATTCTATTAAAAAAATCCACAACTAGAAATAAATTGTATCTATTTATAATTTTGATGGTTTTAGAAGTTTTTTTTCAGGTTTTTCTTTGTTATACAGACCATGAACTGCAATCCAGTCGTTTAGACCCTCTCCTGGAGGTAGTTTAACAGCTCCTCGAAGATTAATTCCAGAATTGAGAGATGCTTGAGCCTGCTTGTATAAAGAATATCTCAAAGTTCCGTGAGTAAATTTTTTTTTCGGTCGAAAAGTCTGTAAATGATAATTTTTCTATGTAATTTTCTTGTGTTGAAATATGAGATGAAAAATATTATTTTGCATACCTTTCCTTTTTGGAAAAACTCAACAAATCCACTGAGCGATGCCATATTTATATTTTTTCTACTGTATATAAACTTTTTATCTGCGTGATTTTTCTAGGGACAAAAGAATTTGCGTTTCCGGTTGGCTTACCACACACACTGGAATGCTAAATTAGAATAATCGTTTTGCTGCTGCTGACGACACTAATAAATCGTCACGAGTTGGTCTTTTGCCTCTGAAAACACCGGAATTCATCATGCCACTGCTACTACTGCTGCTGCTGATAAAAATGAACTTTTAAACGACGATAAGCACGCGTCAAGCCACATAATGCTTTTAATAGTGCTATGCTTTTCTTTTTACAAGGTTGAATAAATGTACGAGTGTACGATGAAGGCCAATCGATACACTTCCTTTTGGCAAGCGACACTAAAAAAAAAAATATGATTACTTTTTATCACTTGATAACAACTTCACCACTAGAGTGCAGCATTGACCGTACATCACGCGCCGAAAATTAAATTTTAAAAAATCTTCACGTCTTGTATATACTAATCAAATTTCATTAGACATCTTCTAAAAGCTGTAATTAATGACAAAGTCATGAAAGAAGTGTAGCAAGTGTTGTAGAAAAAAATTACAGTTCATCATTGAATTTTTAATCTGGCAAAAAAAAAACTGGGACACGTTTGTCGTTAAAAATTTAAGGTAAGAACAATGGGATTTCGATCGTAATTATATAGTTATCGAGAGCTTTATAAAGTATGAATTAATCCATCTTGGTAGTATTGATTGTGTGAGGTAATTTTTTTCACAGGATATTTCTTTTCTTCATACTGAAAAATAGCCTCGAGCAATGTGGATGATTCTTAGTAGTATTTTTTTATTTTTTCTTCAATTTGCCGCAAGTTTCAATGATTTTCCATCGTTGATGATTGCAAATGCAAGTATGGGTATGTAAATAACAAATTACAAACAAAAATATGTTTATAAAATGCTAAGAAAATTTTTTTTAGAAAGTAAAAAGTACGAATATTTTTTATATTAACGTTTTTATTTTTTTTTACTTGCTAATATCTTGATAAGGATGCGAGATAGACAGATTATGTTGAGAATCTTTTTTGTAGATAATAAAATTTTCTACAAAAAAGATCTTTTGGAAAAAACTTCTATCCTTATCAGTTACGAAGATATTTTGAGTTACGCAATTTATTTACCCAATTTTCATTTTTTTCAGCGGTCCTGATTGAAAGATCTTTTTATACCCGGAAAATCCTAGCCAAAGAAACCTCAGTATTCAATGAAATTGTGTATAAAGAGAGTTTGGCAGTATTTGGCAGTGAAATTGTACGAACTGTGCAGAATCATATGAACACGAGTGGACTGTCAATTCGGATCTTTCATACTGTCGAAGTCGATCTATCAAAAGGTAATTCTATTCTCTCTATTAAAAGGATAAAAATGAAAAAAAAAAAAAACTTAAATTACAGATTATACTGTCTTGCTGTCAATTGCAACGTGCAGCGTCACATGGAATTTATTCGAGAAAGCGCAAAAGGAGAAGCTGGTGCACTTTGGAATTACCGGTAAGCGCAAAAAAATTTTTTTTTCACCAATTCACACGTAATTTTTCCAGATCCAGATTGTCCTCGACTTCCTGTCAGAGCAGCGTTGAGTATTCCGTTGGTAGATCCGGGCGAAGAGCTTCCCCAAATTTTCTACGACTTAAAAATGACAAAAAAACTCACCTGGACTCGGGTGAACATCATCCACGATGACGAGATTGATTCGGACGTGATTAAAAATGTAATTGACGCATTTTTCAGTGAGCTTGACCAACCAGAGTCGACAATTCACCTCGCAACCACCTCACTGCTCTCTTTCAAGCGTGCAAAGTCAGAATTCCTGACAAAACGTCGAATTAAACAGATTCTCGACAATCTACCAGCTCGAACGCCCATCGACGATCATTTTCTGGTTATCGTCGGCTTCAAGACACTTCCAATCCTCATTGAAACGGTATACATTCCCCCTTTTGTCACGGAAAAAGTCCTAAAGTATATAATCACTGATTTTCAGGCCAGATCTCTGCGATTGCTTCATCCACAAAGCCAGTGGCTGTTTGTCGTGCCAGACATGGCAGAACACGCTCACGGTGACGTGTCTTTCCTCATTGATTACCTGGACGAGGGTGAAAACGTGGCATTTCTCTACAATGACACGATAGACCCAAAATCTAACTCATCCTGTCACCTTGGAGCCACTTGTCACATCAAAGAGCTCACTACAGCTCTGGCAAGCGCGCTAGAGCAGGCTCTGGCTGAAGAAATTGAACTTTATCATCACCTAACCGAGGAAGAATATGAGGCGTCGGGTATTACCAAGCTTGTGAGGAGCAGACACCTGATGACCTACATTAGAGTGAGAGAAATCACTTGAAAATGAAATATTCCATGTTGAAAATTTTTTTTCGTTATCCAGAATGAATTGTACAACACGACAAGGGCGGACAGACCTGCAGGGAGTGTTTGTGGACGATGTATTCGATGGATTGTGGCTTCAGCCCTCACCTGGGGTAATAAAATCGGCACAGAGAGTCAAATTCGAAGCCACCAGCTGAGGAATACCGCTGTCTGGACACCTGACCCGGGTTTTCAGTCGAAGGACGTGATTTTTCCGCATGCAGCCTACGGATTCATGGGCAAAAGCCTGCCAATAGCTACCTATCATGTCTGTATCCCATGTCTACTCCCATTTCGGCCCCCGAAGGGCATTTTTTTATTTGTATCTAGAGGTATTTGATGATTTTTTTTTTATTGCAGAATCCTCCCTGGCAGATTGAGATGACCAAGACGCAATCGGACGCAAAAGAGGCCGATTCCATGACCAGCGAGTGGGATGGACTGATTTTTGATGTCGTGGAGGAGTTGGCCAAGCGTTTAAATTTTTCTTACAAGCTTGTGGTTGTTGAGGCTCCGCCAGAAATTATTATTGCCAAGGCTGTAGGGTGGATAATTAGGAAATTTTGTTTTATGCAGTTGATGACGGAGGGTTTTAATTGCAGGATCCACTGAGAGCCTCGATGTCAGCCTCGGAAAAGGTCCCAGAAGCTGTGACGGAATTGGTACGGTCAAAGAGCGTTTTTTTGGCGGCCTGTGCTTATACAATTGCCACTCATGGCAGGGATGCTTCGATCAATTTGACGCAGCCTATTTCAGTCCAGACGTATGGTTTGCTGGCTCCAAAACCCCGACCGCTGTCGCGCGCGCTACTGTTTGCTTCACCATTTTCTAATGAGGTATGCGAGATTGTGGATTGTGAGGCAGAGGTAGTGAAGAATTTTTTTTTTGCAGGCCTGGGCCTGTTTGGCGTCGGCGATTCTCCTAGTGGGGCCTGTTTTGTATGCTGTGCACACTTTGAGCTCGCGCACGATGGATATTGAAGTCAAGGATTCAGGCAGTGTTGTTCTGCTGGGTTTGGACTCGCCCTCGCGTTGTATTTGGTACATCTATGGAGCTCTACTACAGCAGGGTGCGTTGGAAAAAATTGTTTAGCACACCCCAAAGCGATGGGGTGGATATATTATTTAAATAGTATGTGAAATTTAGTAAAATGGCAACAGGAAAAAATTTTTCTGTCAAATTTTCAAAGAAGTGCTTTCTTCTTCAGAAATCGGGCAATTTTCGCGATTTTTTTCGTTTTTTGCAAATAACTTGTTAAATAAACAAAATAACGTGAATTATTATAGAACATAAAAGGTAGAGAATTCTATTTACTACAAAAAATATAG
Organism: Macrocentrus cingulum; assembly: GCA_002156465.1. NCBI lineage: Eukaryota > Metazoa > Arthropoda > Insecta > Hymenoptera > Braconidae > Macrocentrus > Macrocentrus cingulum. The sequence continues at coordinate 19,039 of MVJL01010776.1, forward strand.
AGTATAATTTTGTCGTATTTTGATTATTTTTTGAAATATTTTGAAAAACGAAAATTTCAAAAAAACCAAAATATCTCAAAAACCAAAAGAGATATAAAAAAGTTTATAAGATATTTTTTGTAGACAATTGCACCCTCAATGATTTGACTCTCATAACATTTTTCGTTATTTTGCATAGTTACAGAGTTATCGCGGAAAAACAAAAAAAATCACGAAAAATGTGAAATCCCTGAGGGGTTCCCCTTTGAAAATTTGGCGAAAAAAAAAAATTTTTTTTTTACGCCATTTTGATACATAATCCAATCCTATTATTGTATTACACCTTTTTGGCTTTGATGACGCGATATATATGGACTAATTGCTGCGTTAAAAAAATTTTTTTTAGGCGGAATGAATTTACCAAAGAACGACGGTGCTCGCCTGATTGTTGGAACCTGGTGGCTCGTGGTAATGGTGATAGTGGCGACTTATTCAGGCAGTCTTGTTGCCTTTCTCACATTTCCAAAGATGGAAGTCCCAGTGAAGACTGTAGATGATCTACTAGCGCGAAAAACTGAGTTCACTTGGAGCATCCCTGCTGGCAGCTTTCTCGAGGATTATCTGCTTGTGAGCAGCGCCAAGGGGACGATCGACTATCGTAATTTGCTGCAGGAACACGAGCCCCACGCGGAGAAGCACGGCACCACCACCTATTTGCAAAATGTGCAGAAAGTCAAGCGCGGCAAGCATGCGCTGATAGATTGGGTAACTTCGTTGATGATCTCAACGCAAAATGAATACATTTCCAGCGGTACTTGTCACTTTTCTCTTGGCACCGATGTCCTCATCCTTGGCGAGCCTATTTCCATGATTGTTCCTGCTGGCAGCCCCTATCTGACGCTCATCAATGTCCAGTAATGACGAGATAATTGCTCAAGTTGTATAAAAAAAAATTGCGGAAGTTATTTTATTTTATTTTTGAAGGTTGCAGCGCATGCAAGAGGCAGGATTGCTAAACAAATGGACGGCCGATCGAATACCCGTCAAGGATCAGTGCTCAGAGGGTAGCCTAATCGGTCGAGAGACTGACAATCACAAGGTCAGCCTTGAGGACATGCAAGGAATATTTTTCGTCTTGCTTTTAGGTATGTTTTAGGCTAGTACAAGTGAATTTTTTACTGGTATTACAATTTTTTCAGGATATTTTATCGGAACTGTGGCTCTTGGATGGGAGTTTATTAAGCAACGGCTTAAAATAGCAAAAGAGGCCAAATTAATTCGTCCATTCATCGATTAATTCGTGGCCTTTTCGTGTAATATCAGGTCAACAGCTGAGTCTTTTCGTTGGCTAATAGTTTGATCAAGTGTAAAAAGTATGTTTTTTTTTAACTTAAATGCAAAAATGGACTTTTTCAATGTGTCCATTGCCGTAATTCACCTCTAGCTGTCTGTGCAATAGCGTCCAGAGCGTGCGAATGCACCGAGAGAAATAAAAACAAACGAAATTACATAATGAAACGTAAACTCTCAGTGTTATATTAGCACTGACTGACTGACGGACTGCCTGTTTGAGTGACTGACTGACGGAGAGTCCCTTGTTTTACATCGCTTCACCTCCTTCTCCTCCTTCTTCACACCCTCTCTCTGGATTATTCTCGCGTTCTTGCTTCCTAATGAATGAAAAATCTTTAGTCTTATTCCACCAAGTCGAGGCAGAGCCTGTGTGCCATTTCAATTTCACTTGAAACACCTTCATCTATATACAACTGTTTGCAAATGAAGTCGAGATTCATTGTTCTCCTCAATTTACGTAAGTTCACTGGTTGCCTGATCATTCTACTTGATTTTTATGGTTTATTTTAATTAAAAAATTTCAGTAGTTCTAGTGACATTCTCGGATGGATCGCGCAGTATGAATGACTGGAAGCCCCTGATGCCCAGTCCACGTTATCGACGGCCTGTGGAAATCATGGCTGATGTTATCAACAATATTGGCATGAAGATGCTCGATTGCTATGTTAATCAACCGGGAAATGTTGCGTTTTCACCGGCTGGCTTGACTTTTGTCATGGCAGCACTGTTTGAAGGGTCGGCCGGTCATGGAAGTCGACAAATTTCTGTGTGTTTGGGCTTTCCTCGTGACCGACGAGTCACACGCATTGGTCTCCGTGATATTCATCGACGTCTTCGAGTAAGAAATATTATTATTTGATTGTCGTTGTAAAATTAATTTCCTTGAGCATTACTTTCACTTGTAATCTAGACCTATCTGAATGCAGACGCCTTTCTCGGTGGCCTGACACTCAATCGAGACGATATCATATTGCGACCAGAGTACGAGGACGTTTTGAGGTTTTATGGCTTCGATATTGGTGATTCTAAAGACAACAACGTGACTGCAGGCGATTCTACGACCATTGCCACAACTATAGCGATGAATATCACAAATGGAAACAATTCCGAGGCACTCATGAGCAATGCCACAGGCACTAGAGATAGTGGAAGTGCTTCTGTCACGCGAGAGGATGATTTAACGACCCTTCCGGCCACCCAAAATACCACTGACATGCCGTTGAACGGATCGACTGAGGCTACAGTTATTGTTACGACACCCCCTCAGGCTGAAGGATCCACCCCGGCCATCGATTTGATTGTTGACTCGGCTGTAGATTTAATTTCGACGGATAATAGTCCTAATTCTACGGAATTATCGGCGAATTTAGTGATTTTAACAACTACTTCGGCCAGTGTTGATGGTAATTCTTCGATGTTTGAAAATCGAACGATTCAGCCGCCAGCGACAATTGAAGCAACGACTTTCAGAGGAAATAGTAGTGATGATACAATGACTTTGAATGATTCACAGGGGAAAATACGTGATATTAACAATGGAACTGATGCTAATCAGAGATTAATAGCTCCTGGCAATGTTAATTCTAGTGAGCAAGTTTCAACTGCTGATGATAATAATGTGAGGAGAAGAAGAAGAAGGAGCATTCGACAACCATCTATTCGAGTTCCAGGTGATTTATATTTTTTTATTTACTAATATTTCTGTTATAACTGTTTTTTATGATTTTTTTTTTTAGCAATAACTCGGTTAATAAGCGAGACAACAAAAAATACTACCAGAGTAAAATTATTGAGAATTAAATTTTCTTAAAAAAATGTGGGATAAAATTTTTTTATATCTCCCTTAGTTTTTGATAAATTTTAATTTTAAAAAATTTTAATTTTTTACAATATCTTAAAAGCGATTTAGTAACTCTTATTCCGTGACAGTTGTTGCAATTTTTATTTATTTTTTCCTAGACAATGCGCTCGAAAATCCAGTTGAACAAGGAGATATCGTGGGATGTTTTGTGCAATTTTTTGTTGTTGAGCAATTTGACGTGAAAAAAAAAAATGTTTTTTCGACCGAGAAATAAATTGTGTGGCATTAAATTGTTGCAGAAGAACCCGGGTGGATTGATGATGACTGGCAGGACTATGTATTGACGCCTGAGGAAGATCCTCTAGCCTCGTCAAATCAACGCACGACTCAGTTAAACTTCCTAGTACAAGGCTGCGATATTTCAACCATCACTACGACGACCTACACAGCAATTTTACCTTTCGCCTACTTCCCATCGCTTCACGCACTTGGCCTGGAATTTCCTCTCGACGTTTGTCATCATTTTCTATATACTTAAAACTTAAAATTCAATCTCTCACCCATTCTCCGCAAAATTAATATCCTTTTTTTCACAGGATCCAAGATATACTGTGATTATTCTCGTGCCTGCAGACAGTTCCAATGCTGCAGCAATGGCACGATTGTTGCCCACAACAACTCTGCGAAATTTGCGATCTATGATGAAGCCTGCGTGGGTCAGGGCAACTATTCCATCGTTTTCACTGCGTGGTTTTATTACTTTAACACCGTATCTTCAGAAATTAGGTGTTAAAGATGCTTTTGAACCGCGTGCTGCAAATTTGTCACCAATGAGCCCAGATTTAGGCATCTATGCACGTGATATACAGCAGAGTATTGGTGTCAATATTCGGAATTACATAAAACCTGCTAATAACACACAATCAACAACTGTGACAACAAATACTTATAATTATCCAGGTGCTGTTTTAAATGGTTTATTAACTTTTAAATAGATGTATTAAAAGTGAGAGGAAGACGTTTAGCAACACTACGTTATTTTTTTGCAGAATTTTCTCAGTATTGTCGTAAAGTTTTTCGCTATTTAACGGTCGATATCCTGCGTGAGTCACCAGGGAAGACCTTGCTTACGCAAAAAACTAGTAATAAAAAAAAACCTTACGAGGACATTACGCGCATTAGTTTTATCACTTGGACAGTATCTTACCACCTAATAGGCGTGACATTGAATAATTGGTCGTTATTTTCACATCCTGACGCTGATGATTTTTTTGTTACAGGTACTATGGAGCGCAAGAGACATCAGGCTATTCCGTTTGTTGCCAATCGTCCTTTTTTGTTCTTCATCGTTGACACTGAAACTTCAGTTTCACTCATTGCTGGACGCATTGATGATCCTCTCAACTCGAGAATCATTTAATTCACGGTTATAGGAGGGTATTTTTTTTGTTTTCTTTACATCTTAAGGATAAAAGCTATATAACTAGTTTTTATGGTGAAGTTTTTTTTTGTTTTTGTTTTTTTGTCTTTTTACAACAAAATGATAATTAAATGAAAATTTTTATTTGCTTTAGAGGGTGTAGAGATTTTATTTTAAAAAGTAAAAATTAAAGAAAGAAAAAAAATTATATATATTCTCTATGAATTATAGATATTTATAATATAATAATATGCTTAAATATATTTACGACAGTAGATTCTTATAAATATATTTTTTTTTTCTACTTTGTTCATATTTTTTTTCGTGCTTATTAAAAAAAAATTTTTTTTTGTTGTTGTTTTTTTTTTTTTTTTTAAGTTACATTTTTCAGGATCCAGGGAACAAATTTGGAAATTCTTGTGCAGACACCTGGTAAATTTGCTTCAGCACATCCAATTCCCCAAGATATAATACCGGCAAGGAAGTAACGACCGTCTTTACCGCGAACTTGAAGAGGACCACCTGAGTCACCCTAAATTACAACGTAAAATGAGTAATTTTACAGTTATTGATGGGTAAAATAACCACAAAAAATAGCACTTACTTGGCAAGAATCTTGGCCTCCATTTTCGTAGCCAGCACACAGGAATATATCGGGAATAAATTCATGTCTTCCTGCTCGCAGGAACATGGATTTGCACTTGTCATTGCTGACAATTGGTACAGAAACCTGTATAAAAAAAGAACCCCCGAAAAAAATAAGGATTTCTTCCATCAATATAAAAAAAATTGACAACTTACTTCTTGCAGAATTGAGGGTAAAGTTCCACCCTCAGAGAGTCGTCCCCAGCCAGTGACAGTGGCATTTTCACCAATTAGAAGATCATCAGTAGCTGGCAGACAAATGGGTGAAATATGTGGCGCAAAAACTAGAGAAGTTTCCAGCCTGACAAGTGCTAAATCGTATTCGTAAGTGAAAAAATTATACTTTGGATGAACAACCTTTTTCGCTATTCCCCGTTCAACATAGGGAAGTCGCTCTTGTACCGAGGAAAAATCATAATCTCCAACTCTTATTCGAATTTGCGACGTCAATAAGCTGAAATAATCAGTTAAAAAATATTTAATAATTTTTTTATAAAATAATTGTAGGATTTTCTACTCACTCGTCGACACAGTGTCCAGCAGTGGCAATCCAATTTTCATTTAAAACTGCCCCACCGCAGCGATGCGTGCTGGAAAAGCCAAAGAACGAGGTTCGTCGGACGGAAACTTGCCAGGGCCAGCGGCCAAAGGGCGCGTCTTTGCCTCCGACAATTCTTGTCTCAGGTCGGGGGAACAGTGGCGGTATGCCACACTGACCAGGCTCTTTATTGCCGGTCTCTGATTGCCCAGCTACTGCCGAGACAGTTGGAACGGATCCGAGAAGACTTGGCTTAATCGTTGCCGTCTCAGTAGTTGTCGTAGCGACAGTCGTCGTAGCGACTCGCGTAGTCGTAGTGGTTTTTACAGTTGTTCTAATGGTTGTAGAAGGTTTGCGGGTGGATAACTCGGAGGTAAACTGCATCGAGGGATTGCTAGTGGTCATGGCAACCCTTGGTGGCTGTGGAGTTTTCTTGCGCGTTGGTATTGGCCTGGCCAACGACCCGAGATCAGCCGTTGTTATGTAGTGACTTGTTGAGCCATGATGAGGTTTGCCATATTCTACGGCTGTGTTCTAAATACAAGGAGAAAACGGATGTTTTCGTGAAAGCGTTTCAGATAAAAAAAGCGTGGAAATGTCGTCGCGTCGTTGCTCTTCGCGTACAAGCTTGGATGATTCACATCAACTTGAGAAATATATATACAAGGCATTGAATGAAAAAAAAAAAAAGAAAAAAAAAAAAAACTACACCGTGATACAAAGAATGCAGAAAAGAAGAAGAAGAAGCCACCGCGAGGAGGATTAAAGTTGCGTTAGATTTCCAATCTTAACTTGGATTGGAATTGGAAAGTATTGGCAGGAGATCTCATTGCGGTTGCAGAACGATTTCACGGTACATCGACAAGTGTCAAGCCATCAAGGTCAAGATCAAATCACTCACCTGATGAATCGACAAAGAGTCTGGAAATTTTTCTGCCGGTTTTTTCGACACTTGATCACGATCATCGGCAATATCACGATCACCATCGCTCCAAGGACGCTTGTCCTTTGGTGGCCAAGTCTTTTCTGACCAAAAGTACGACGAGGATGAGGAACTTGGTCGATGCGATGGTGTAAAGTAATTTGGATATTTGTGTTTTGTGATAAAAGCCGGCTCTGTCGTCGCTTTCCAGTGACTTGTTTGACCCTGAGTTGATTGTGTCGACGAGGTACTGAAAGAAATTAACGATGCCGAATTAAAGCATGCAGAGAAAGCCAAGTTGAACTGTATAATAGCATGTTATTTTATGTATGTGTGTGTGTAAATGTGTGCTGAAAGCATCAGTCGCTTTGATAAAAATAGATCAAACATACCTTGTGTAATCTGTGTTTAGATAAGTAGGCTTTGCAGTAGTCCACAATTTACTTGGTTTCTTTAGCAACTCAGGTTTGGACACAAAGTTTGGCCTGACCTCGGTCGACAGGTGGTGATTAAAGTTTGTACCGGGCCGATATCCCGGTGTCTTAATGCTCAAATATGAGCTAGATCCTGATGTAGATGGTGTATTGGTAGCTAGCCAATTGCTCGGTGGTTTCTCAGTCCTGATAGAATTCACACTGGCAGCCGTAAAACGATCTCGAGTTTCCTGCATTGATGATTGTAATTGACATTAGAATAGAGCATAGAAAGTAATTGTACAAAACAATAGATTGAATTAAATTAGTGGAAGAATTGATGCATTAAATAAGAACAATTGCAAAAAAGACAGTGATTATACTTACAGTAATAACATTATTGTCTTGTTCATCCTTTTCTACTGAATAATAATGACTTGATGATGATGATGATGATGATGATGATGGAGCTGGTGTATTAGTGAATTCAGCCGCTTTCTCTGGGATTGTAACGTGAAGATAAGATTCAACAGGCCTCATTCGTTGATTACTCTCCTGCTGATCGGCCATCTGATTTTTCCCATCATCTGGAAGCCGTGCTGGTGATGACTGGAAGTCGTGGGAAGGCACGTGCGGTCGCTTGGGCCTGTTTGAATGGCCTGGTCTTGCTGGTCGTGGTGTTTCACGGTTCTTTTCAATTGGCCGTGATGTTGTCTGAGCATTTAACGTCGTGTCAGATAGCCTGGAAGGCTCTGCGGTTGCAGTTATCGATGATATATACTGATGAGTTGATGTCAAACTCGTCGTGGTTGATTTTGTTTCATTGTTGTGAACGCAGCAGCTGCCAAACATGAATGTGTCGACGCATACGCCCACGTGGGTGCCCTCGGACTTGATGCATTCCCACACGAACATGCAGGTGCCGTGAAGACTTGTCCCACCACCAGGACCCGCAACTCGACACGGCTTTGGACTTATCTTGTAGCCTACAAAGGTCATTAAAGTCTCTCTCAAGCTATATAATAATACTTTACAAGGGAAGAGAACATAAATTTTACTTCCTCTTTAACTCTGCAACTATTATAATTCCTTTCTCTGACTCATCGTTTGTATATATATCTATATTTTTTGCTACGTCATAATTTTTTCCTTTTTTTATCTTTTTGTATTGTTGTTGATGCTTGTGAAAGTACATTGTCTGTGGTGTATATAAGACTGCGCGCGCGATTATCAGAGAAATATATATACGCTATACAGACGATTAAGAGAGGTTATTGTCAAATGAAAATTTTACTCACTGTGACCTCGATTCAGAGTGCTCAAGCTGCTGATCACACTCGACCACCAGAGAATCGTGGCCACGTAACCGATCCACCGCATCCTGGTTCCTAAAATCAAAATTTTTGCATTTAATTCAAATTATTAATTATCTTATTTCTTAAAAAATAATTTGAATACCATTTTTTCATACTTTTAATCAATTTTATTATTTATTTTTCTTTAAATACTCGTTGAGGGTATTTAAAAATTAGTCAAATTTTCGCGCGCTAAAATGGCCCCCCTCGCAGTCAAACGCTTGCGCATGCGTTCGATTAAATCCCGCGCATTCTTGTGTGTGTACTTTTTTACCGGGTTGTGTGTCATCTTTGTGCTTGAGCTGCATATCCAGCATATCAAAGTAACTTGAGTGATTTGATTGATATTTATAAAAATCTGGCATGAGTATCAAGTGATTAAAATGCTACAAATTGTGGCAAAAAATCTCATTGATAAAGGTGTACATAAGTATGAACGAATTTTGTTTGGTAAAATGGCGACAGAACGTTTTGATTTTTGTGGTTAAAAGTGTAAACATTGTTGGGATTAAGTGATAAGTGATTTTGGTGTGTTTGAATGCGGTGAGACTTCCTGAAACGAGATGAAAGCAGCAAAAAGTGAGTGTTTTTATTCAATTGTATTATTCTTATCGACGCCAACAGTGCATGTGATTGACCAAGGCAATTGATGCGACTGAATTCATGACCGGAATCGAGTGAAAATATACTTGAAATGCGTAGAAATAACAGGATCAAATTACCTTTTGATCAGCGTAAAATGACTAATCACAAAAATTCGGGAATTGTATACAATATGGCGTGTGCTAACGGTCGCAAGAATTTGATGTGACTCCTGAGCGATTTCTCTGATGTTGGAGGTTGGATGGGGTAGTGTATTATATCGACAACGAGTATATAGTGAACCGGTGTGTGCTTCACCACGTGCTGAGAATCTCACGTGGCCGTGGAGAAGCACGAGTGGGAGGTGACTCGGCCAGTCGGCCGGCTTGAGGGATCATCGGGATCATGATCACTGACTCGCGACGACAAAGATATATAAACACGAGGAGGAAGCGAGAGCGGAACCCCTCAATGTGCCCTCAAGCTCATCGTAATTTAGTGGGCGTGAAAAAATCAAATAAAATGAAACTGATGAGGCCGATCCACTTTGATCGGTTTCATCCACACAAGGATTGAATGATTAACTTTCAGCGAGAAGGCTGGAAAAAATTTACTTTTTGTTCTTTTTTTTTTCTTTTTCATAAAATTATGTAGAATATATTATAAGACCAGGCATATGGCTATTAATCTTCTTCAATTAAGTCATTTTAAAGTTGGCTGATGTATATATAGGCAGTTTATGGTTATAGAGCGCAGATTATTTTATTGGATATACCGGGTGAAATAACTGGTTATCGCCAACTGACCGCGTTAATTAACCAAATAGAGGTGAGAATAAGCGCTGGTATATACGCAGGCACGAGAATAAGACATATATCTTTCAGCGTGTATTTGGCATGGTGCATTGAGGAATCATTTGATGTTTTAGTATGTATTTAGCGTCTACCGCGTGATATAACGACAATAGAGTCTGGCGAATGACAAATGATGGTGTAGAAATGAGTGTGTATAGAGTGATTTACACGTGTGTGTGAATGATGCGAGCCACACGCATGGCATGGTGGTGTGTCGTGAATAGGGAAATGAGAGTCTCGCCATCAGTGGTGTGTAGTACGTTGTACTTGAGCTTATGAGCATCTGCTGTGTTTACACCTTCACATCATCAGGGCCAATACACACTTCTCTTGGCTACTTAGTCTACGCGAGGAGGTTTACGGGCGCGGTTGCACGAGAAATATAACGGGAAAAGCGAGAGGGTTATATATGCGGATATATCTGACCAGAGACATGCTCAAGCCCAAGAGGAAGAAGGTACATACATACGATGACGACGTGTACCGCGAGAGTTAACCCAGTGGGAATGCAGTCGCGGTACAACACGCAAAGTGCGTTTTGTCAGGACATTTTAACTCTATGGCCTGTGATAAGCCACACACACCATATGCCTCTGATAACGGCTTAACTTGCACCTAACTGCCGCAGCCACACCAGTCATTAACCCATTTCTATTGGCTATTTCCTCATCTACGCATATTTTCAATGTTATCATCAAGGACCTTGAGAGTTATTTGACTGGAGAGAGGTAGAAAAAAAAATGAATCGCCCTTTTCCGATTCTGAAAGCGACAGAATTCCTCGGCAATCCAGCGCGCGGACATGACTTTGATGAAAAAAGCAAGATGCGCACAGCGCACAACAAAGATATTGTACGCGCGTATGTAAGGATAAAAAATGTCTGGAAGCACGGAAGAAAACTGGGCCGGTCGCGCCGTGATCTCCGTATAGCTTTAAGCATGTGTGCACACACGTGTCTCTCTTTTTATCATTGCTCGCGCTCATTCTCTGTCGATCTTATGGGGTTCGAGGCCACGGCCACCGCAACGGCCACCGCAATCCACACTGCCGTAAAAAGTGACACATATTTGCCGATGTCGAGGACTCCCATATGAGATATATACACACAAGAGAAAGAGATATACGTGATCTGATACCTTGTCTCATCACCGCGTCATTCCTGTCTTTTCCCTTGCATTCTTCGGGCCTTTATTCTTTTATACTTTTTGGTTTTTAAGTTTTATATTTTTGTTGACATCCTCCTCTTATTTTTAAAGTTAACATTTTATATTTGTAGGGGTAGTCAATGTATTTTATAGGATTTATTGCACCCTACCTACCCCATATGCAAGTCGCAGACTTGATGGCTCTTCAGCTTGATCGGTTCATTCCTCAGCGCGCGTGACAACCCGGGAAAACTTGAGAAATTGACGCACTTTTTTTTTCAAAAACAAACACGAATGTTTTCGGTTTTTTTTTTTTTCACGAAAATAAATAAGAATTTTGTGTGGTTTTTTTCTTTTTTAATTGCGTAATTTACGTGCACTCGTACACATTGAAGACACTGATGGGTGATGCTCTTCGCCACCCGGATATATCGCTGCAGACTTGCATAATGACATTCACTGGTGGATTATTAGTGACATGATGAGTTGAGTGAATGAAGATGCGAGAGAAAGATGAATTGGAAGACGCGACCTTCCCGACCGGCATAACGCCACTGAAGGTACTGACCAGCGAGGATTGCCGTCGATGTCTTCTACCACTTCCCCACTGGCCCCACGAGAACAAGCGCCTGCAGGCCCAAGCGGCGAGACGACGACGGCGGCGCCCGCCGTCACAGTCGTGGTAAGTTGCTTTCGTCTTTCGACACGACCGACTGCTCTGTCCTGTCCGCCTTCTACCTGTATTTCCACTGTGCCTCAGCTGTTACTACCTCTTCCTCCTTCCTCGCAGATATACATTCAAGGTCATTGGGGAAAACCCAAAGGACTCTAACGGTCTATCAGTATTTTATATTACTTGTTTTTTTTTTTTTATTTTTAGATGTTATGTGGCTTTTTCCAACACCGCAGCATCAGCAGCAGCCGCATTTGCAACACGACATTTCAAGGGACTATTTTGCCATGTTGATAAAAAACCCAATGATGCTTTCAGGTATGACAATTACACTCTCCTGCTCTCTGGAGAAAGAGATGGTACGTAATTACGATGACGACGACGACGACGACGACGGTAGATTCAGGTAATTTTTTTCTTTATTTTATTTTTCGTATAAACAACTTGAAACATATTCAATTAATTTCTTTTTTTCTTTTTTTAGTTACAACTAATAAACTGCGAATCTTGTGATGAAGACTCTTTGGCGATGAGTGAAGAAATACACACGTGTGTTTAATGATCCTGCTGACCCAAACAACGTTGGATTTATCAGACATGATGGGGTTTATTGGTACTGCACATATATACACATAAGAACTACGGATGGATTAATTATTTATCGCCATGGAAACATGATCTAAATTGTTTTTTTTTTTCTTTGATCAACTCTAATTATGGGTTCTTCAAGTTTATTGATTGTTTGGCATTTTAATTGACGATCGCATGTGAAAACTAGGCAGTTAGAGTAGATGTAGAGTCAAAAGTTGAGGCAAATTGCGAGTGTAAAATTTTTTTTTTTTTTATTTTTTCGTCTAATCTAAGGATCTAACAAGTTTATTTTCTGTGTTATTTTAAATTGGATATAATGTGAAGAAATGTCGGGGTTTTTTTTTGTATAGTCGTCGTTTCAACGAAATATTTTTATGAAAAAAAAAAAAACAGCTGGTTAAATTGTTAAACAAGTGGCTGGGCTGCGTTATGGTTTCGAAAGCGAAAGCGGGTTATAAGCAGCCCTATCTAATACGCGGGTACGCAACAGCTCGTGTGTCTAGTCGCCGTGCGCTAATTTGGTGAAAGTTTCTGAAGAAGGAAAGACGCTACTGACGAACATTGGATGAAACACACACATTTATATACACTCGTGATGCGCTTCAGGATGTCCGATGATTCATTTGACAAATTTATTTATATTCACATGATTCAGTAGAGAATTTAATTTTATATTTCTCTGAGAACAATTCTTTGCTTGGCCGCGACGACCAACAATTAATGTCAATAGTAAAAAAAAATTATGCACATTAATTTTAAGGCCGTGAATTGTGCAATTACACGGTTAATTGTCTCGCAGATTGAGCTCGACATTGATTAGCGTTGGTGTTTAATTGTTATGAGTATTTCTGACTTTCTCTGTGCTCATCATAGTTCGTCTTCAATAGAGAAAGCCAATCGTTAGTTTTCGATTATGAATAAGAATAATGATTTAGTCATCCTTGAAAATTTTCATTTAAATCGTGGAATTAGTTGGATGACAAGCATTCAAGATGACTCGAAAAATTGTGATTCATTTATATATTTTTTTTCTTCTCGTCGTTTGGGGTTTTATTTTTTTCAATCACATTTTAAAATTAGACATGTGTTTGTTAAAAATTGTTGTCATGGGGTAAATTTGACAATTTGTGCGCTGTGATAAGAGGGGAAAAATGGTTTTTTTTTTGCACCTTCTGGTATTCTCACAAGTGGGTCACATAACATACGCGCGTATGTTTTACCTCTTCTTCTACTTACTCACTGTATACTCAATGCACGCGCTTTGCTCGAGGGACACTGCAATAAAAAAAAAGAAAGATATCGCTTCAAATGCATATATACACAAGGCACCCGAACAATTTAGTTTGTCAATATACTTGATTTCCATTAGGCCCTTTCTTTTCTTGCTTTGGGCATCAATAGTATTATAATTATACCGTAAGGTCTCGTTTTTCTGGAGAAATTTAGGTAATCATCCAAGTAAATTAGAGCACGAGGTTGATTCACTCAATTATGGACATTGTGGCCCAATTCCTTTTTTGCCATTTAGAATTCTTGTGATAAAATTAAATGGAAAAAAAAAAAAATAATTACTGTTTAATTTCACATGTACTGGAATGTAACTTCCGGTTACGTTATATATATATTTCCATCGCACACTCTTGCACAGTAAGTCTTTCTCAATTTATTTAAAAATTATTTTTTTTTTTTACAAAAACAAAACTTGTAATATTTCTCATCAAGGACATAATCACTAACCACAACGTCCAATTTTTTTGTCCTTTTGTTTCAATGACACACCGATGACGATGATGATGATGGTGATGCAAAGGATAATGGCATATGGTCAGCATTTTTTTTAGACCCTTGAATAATTATATTTAGTTGGGTAATAAGTTGTAGTATAGATGGTTTTATATAAATGTTAAGTATGTATATAGTGTAATTTTCTCTTTATCCTCAATTTTCGTAAACCATTTTCTTTTTTCTTTTATTTTTCGAGGTCGAGAGAAGCCACACGGCGGACATATTTATCGCCATCGAGAGTCCAATTAAGAAAGAAGCGGATGAAAAATGCGATTCGCACTTTGTTCCGTTCTGGATAACTCGAGGAGACTATGTTGATATTAATGATGATGATGGATTCGCAACAAGAGAGTATATACAATAAGTATAATCTATTGTTGTAAAAATGGAAAACAGAGCCGCATATATACTGAAATTAGGTGAATGAAATTTATTTTAATTAAATTTTACATCAGTTGAAAAATATATTATTACTGATGTGTATGATGGGCGCAAGAGTTCTTTAACCTGCGTTTGAAAATGACACTGCTATGAGCAGGGATGAGTGCATGGAAAGATTGTTGAGAGGGCCCAGATGCGATCGTCAAGATGTCTCGCGTGCACCTGAGTAATTTAAAAAAGTAATCTCTGTAATTGCCGGTTCAGTCAGTTCAACGGACAAGAAAATGAAAAAAGACTATATCGCAGGAGGAAGAAAGAACTATACAAGGATGCTGAGGACCAAGACATGCCTCCTGCGCCGATTAGCGATGATCGTTTGCAAATCGTTTTCACTCACGTAATACAACGAGAGAGGTCGTCCCTCCTGACGTGCTGAGAATTTTCATTTTCTTTTTTTCCTCATGTTTTTCTTTCGTTTTTGTTATTTTTTTGTCATTTCAAGTGAAAGAATAATATACTCGACAATGAGTATAAATGCAAGTGAAAGCTAGACTTGAAAAAAAAAAGCGATAAAAAAATTAACGACGATACACTTGCTAATTATTTACTGTGAATGGCCTTTTTTAACAACTGTGAAATGCTGCAGTGTTGACAAAATAACCATTTTAATGTGTGGATAGAATTGTCTTGAAAATTGGCTGGCTATAGAGTAGAAATAAGTAATTTTTTTTTCTCTATTTAAAATAACTTATTCGAGTTTATATTTATTTCACTGTTAATTAAATGGAAATATTCCTTTCCCTAAATTAAAAGCATCTAGAAAGTAAATTAGCAAAGTAATTAGATAACTAATTAGTAATACAATTCACTGATTTTCTTGGAAATAGTATTGTATATACTGAGAGTACTGTTTCAACATTTGAAAATCAAATTTTAGCCCATTTTCCCGCATTTCGTCACGTACACAAAGATCCCCATCTCTATACATATATCTATATCGTTAAATTTCGGCGTCCCTTTGTGTGGACTGTGGCGTCAAGTGTGTCGAACGCAGTTTCGTTGAACGCAGTTTGTAAGATGTGTGAGAGGTGTAATTTGTTTGATGCATTGGAGTCAGAGTGAAAAAAAGTGATAAAAACTACGCATTATGCATTTGAATACAAAAGTATCCATAAAAACGTGAGTATATTTATTTTTTCTATATAAAAAAAATTTGAATGCTATGTTTAAAAGGTTATAAAAATTTTTCTTATAGGTTAAAAATGAGCAATTTGATTAAGGAATCAAAATGCATTCGCTTGGAGACGATTCAGCTGAAAAAAATCATTCTTATACTCGTATTAATTGCAATCTTTTGGGGGTATTGTTTCAAATATATTTTTTCTACAACTTGGATAATTTATATTTCACACTCTGGCATTGGTTACTTTAATCCTGCGGCTATTGTAACCACCGATTACCATTGTACAGATGTACGCAGAGATGAATTTCGAGTTGATCCGTCTACTAATGAATTTGATGATGTTGTCTACGAATTTGATATGAAAAAAGTAGACCAAGACTGGTTTATTTGGTATCACTCGGGCTGGTCATCACTTTTGTCTGTAGATCTGGATTTTACACTGCCTAACTTAACATATGACAAGATATCTACGGAACCCAAAGGTTTCCACGCAACAATAAACTATAAAAATAATCCAACGGATGTTTGGAAGACTTTTGCCACGCTGGATCCGACAAATAAGGTAGAGTGTCATCCAGCACTGGATCTAATGGATGCTCATCTCTGGCAATGTCATTTATCGGTGTTTAAAATGAATCATCCGATGACTGGAGAAATTTATCAATTGTCTGTGCAATTGCCTAGACAAGCTCGTCCTGCCAGTGCAACATTTTTCGATAATCCATCGACAATGACCGACATTGAGTTGACAATGGTGAAAGAAGAAAAATGCATTTTTGAATTGTACTATCATCCTACATTATTGCCACTGTTGGCTATTGGCGCATTCATGTGCCTATATTTGATGACAAGGCGGTCTCGACTTTGTCTTTTGGAGAATACAATTTGTTTTGGAGGATTATTGATTATGCTGAATAATGACATTGAGTATTTGTGGACGTTGATTAATTTTCCATGGATATTTTTTTGGATGGATTTGAAAAAAATTATTTCTCATGGTGGATTCTTGCTGTTTATGGTTATTTTTATTGGCGAGCACATTGTAGATGATGAAAAACCTCTAAGAGATCGTCAATTTCGTGATTACCAGCGCAGTTTAAATACTGTGTCAATCACAACTTGTGTATTATTTTTATATCATGCCTGGGAGAATGAATATCGTGCTTGGAATCCATTTTCAATCATTGAAGGTCTCACTCATCCTTTTCCAACTCCACTCATTGTTGTTATCGCACTGGAAACTATGTATCTGGTTTACCTGACTTTTGCCATTGGAAAAGTCATAATGAGTGTGAAAAAAAAGAGAACACTTCCTGATGGGACTTGGACTGTCACATTGGGGCAGAAATTGTCTAATAAAGTTGTACGTAATGTTATATTCGTTATGATTATAACGTGGTGGTGTGTAGCAACCACTATCCTCCATTATATTACTATGAAAGTGAGTATATATTTTTTTGTATGTTTATTTAATCACTGTTTTTTTGTTAATTTTAAAATTTTTCATTTCAGCTTTCTAATGCGTCGAAGGTTTACGAGTTGAATATTATTTTTGAATACCCTCAGAAATGTTTTTTACTATTGTGCGTTATGTGGGTTTGCTATTTTGGTATAATTTCGTATTTGTATTCATTGGAAAAAATTTCTTTTTGGACTTCGACAGGTGAATTTTTTTTGTCACATTTTATTATTTATTATCATCGATAAATAATATAATTAATTTTTATTTTTCAGAGCGTCGTTTTGTTTGCAAAACAAAGACAGTAAATGATGAGAAAAAAGTCATTCCGGTTGACGACATTCCTACACTCAAAACATTAATTTAAATGGATGCGACTCTGGGTGTATTTTTAATATATATATATTTTTTTTTATTCTAAAGATTTTAAAAATATTTGTGCATATATTTGAATATTTTTTAACGATAAATTCATTCCATAATTTAATTTATTTATTAAAAAAATCTCAGGAATTAGATTAATCAATTTATAAAATTGTATTATAAAGTGTATTATTCTGAGTATCTTAAATATTGCGTGAAAATAATGTACACGTGTGTTGATATTTTAGCCGGGATAATACAAGTCGAAAGTGGTTCCACAATATTTTTATGACGTTATGCAAAAGAGTGTTGTTGTACAAAATTATGTTTTATGCAGTACCGCTAATCTTTAGCGTCAGTTTCACTGTTGAATAAACCGTTGAAGGTGCGAGCAACGGGAGAAGGCGTAAATTTGGTTATTACTCAGTATGTATACTGATTTTCATCATCATGACTGTGTTACGGTATTTATACAACTTAAACTTGACGATAAATGCAGAAATTATTTGATGGAACGATAGGGATTGCATGCATGCTGATGTAGCTGATTAAAAATCCATTTAAACACGCTATTTTATTATATATATTTCTCCATGAATAATAATACATTCTTCAAGTGCGACAGAGACTACGAGAGCGAGAGAGAGTACAACAATGAGGATTTGATATCCAAAGTGAATGTCCCCAGCGACGATGACAACGATGAGACACACGTTCAAGCTGATGGTCACACGCCGCTCGTAAATTCTAGTGGTTTCTGATGAGTTGTTTACGATATAAAACCGCTTGACGCCTCCTCACTGTGATACTTGACCCTCTTCCGGTTAGTGTTTGACAGTCTTGAATATAATATAATGTGCAAACACATTGTCAATGGCCATTATCTAGTACATATATACATGTGCACGCAATCAATAAGCTGATGCTTTCACACGTGATGCAGACGTCTATTTTTTATCCTGAAACCAGAGCACATGATGAGTTGCGGCTGCTGCTGCTGCTAAAGGTCAGGTGGTTATTGAGAATTCATGCAAAAAAAGTTATTTAAAATTTTATCGTTTTCAGCTCGCGCATGCATATATACGAACCAGTTCTGTCATCAATGCATGCCCGCTACATTTTGTGGCTCCTCGTTAAATATACAGCAGAGAGCGAGGACAGTTAGATTGCGCAAGCTCGTTATCCAAAGTGAAAGATGTGGAAAAAAGAGCGGGAATTAATATAAGAAGAAATGTCGGATAAAAAGCAAAGAAGAGAGAGATATATATGAGGAAGAAATACTCTTGGATAAAATATAAATGAAAAAAAAAAAAACGATAAAGAGGAGGACGCATTGTGTACAACTGGGTCATATAGCTCAGTGCACCTTGATGGCATTGCCTTCTACTGGTTCGCTGATGCATTCGGCTCGATTTCTTCTTCTTGCAATTATCCTCGCTCGCCTGCAGTCACCTCCACGACGGGGGAAAGAGGCGCGATATCCCCCTTCATTTTTCACTCGTCTGTCGGCTTGACTCTTCTATATGTACATATATATACATACCCAGGCACGGCATGGCACGCTGGCTGCATCAGGTCTTTCTTTGCCCCCCTCTGCGGCTTCCATGCGTGTGCATATCTCTTTTCTTTCTCACTCGTTTTATAATCTTCAAGAGTGGCCTAAAAATCCCCTTATTATCTTTATACACAAATAATACTGTGTGTCCTGTGGCGTGGCTGCAAAGCTTTGTTGGATTTTTTTTTTATTACGTGCGCTTTGGTGCGGTATGTGTGTGATTTTTCTTTTTTTTTTTTTTTTTTTATTTCATATGCTTGCGCCCCGACAACCGCCGGCCGATATCGCATTGTTATTGATGGTCGCGTCCACCCTGCTGATTAATCTCCAATGGCCTAAAATTTAAGTGCAGGGCTTACGGTATGCGTGCTTATATATACTGAGACGTATGGTATATACCAGATCAAAGTGTTATTTGGGTGTGCATGCAAATTGCCGTCTTATTGATTTATTTATGATCTATAGGCACGATGTGCCGTGGGCGGATTGAATTCTTTTTTCTTTTTTCGCGACCAATAATTTATATTTTGAGATGAAAAATTGGTTGGATATCTTATCTCGTTTAATAAGCGCAGATTTCCACGTCACCCATGAGGTACTGCACATCCACGACGCGTTCCCGTTTTTTTACATGGCGGGTTCCCCAGTAGGCCTACACCATGTTGTATATTTTCACTATCAGTAGTTTATTGATAGTAAAAAACATACCTTAATAAAGAAAGATTCTTTACCAATGACGGAGTATATTCGATTAGTGTCCTAATATATTTTATTCCTATTTGTCTAATAAGACGTGGTTTTTTTCTTTTGTTTGTTTTCTACAGAGATCTTATTGGCATGTTAAATATATGCAACAGAGCCTACTTAATCTTATCTATTATATATACTATTTAATGTGTTTTTTTTTTTGGTTAGCCATGAAAAATCATGGTTTTATAGAGGAAATTTAATTACCTTTTATTTTGTCTGTTGGCAAATATGGAACTCATTATTTGGGCGATTTTATCGATGTACGGAATTTCGTATCGCCGAATTTTGATATACTTACAAATCAGATATTTGCTCCTTTTAATTCAGATGACCTGAGAGAAATTAAGTCACTGTTTTTTTTTTTCTTTGAATTTTCGGTTTATTTGTTAATTTATTTTAAAGAGATGGTTTTTTTTTTTTCAAAGTGAATAACACGTCGCGTTTTTGTTGGACGACCCGTCTGTCTTAAAGGACAAAATTTGATTGCGAAGAGTCAGGACTTTCTCCGCTGGAGGTATTATTGATCTCTTTGAAAATGCGCGCGCTTCAACGGTTTTGCGCGCGCGCCAAATATTTATATTTCTTGCGTGCCTGTATTTATATATGTATGTGTGTAATAAAAGAGAGAGGATGAGAGAAAAAGAGATGGAAAATATCTATCAACTGTCGGCATTGTAAATAGTGACTTTATTTACATTTAATACACACGCGTTCTCGCACGTCGTCTCGTCCTGTCTGATGCCGCCAAGCGTTCGCGTCAGTTTGGGTATGACGTGTGTGTTTTGATAGCATTCGTGGCCGGTGCCAAAGTCGTGATATGTCGTTTCATTAGCATTTGCATTCGTGACTGGCGCCTGAAGCATTTTCGCATAATCTTCAGCTTACACGAAATATAAATTGGGATTTTAAAAGACTTAGTGTGCGTGTTTTTAAGAGGATTCCCACGGCGTTAAATAGACAGTTTTCCATATATTTTATATGCTCGTGAAAGTTAAAGTGCCCAAAGAAGAATGCGTTTCTCATCGTGTTCTTACGTACTGATTCTTGCGATTTTGAAGGCCGTGGGAGCCGAAAGTGCAGAATGGAACACTCGCGATTATATGAAGAGAGAGCATTCTCTTGTCAAGCCATATCAAGGTTTGTTTTTACTTTTTTCTTTCATGTTCAATTATTCCTTTGTCATCTTGCTTTGTATTCTACTTTAAGGTTAGAATCTTTCAGAATTATCGACACTCTGCCTACTTTTGACCTTTGGATCTCTCTGTTGTTTTTTTTCTACATACTCCAATGCCGCTAAACTTTATCTCTTGTTTATATTTTACAGGAATGGGTATGACAGTGCCCTATTGGGACTTTATCGGAAGCACTGTAGTCACCAAGGACTCTGTTAGTCTTACATCCGACCGTCAGAGTCAGCAGGGAGCCATTTGGAATTCCCAGGTAAATTTTTTTTCGAAATAAATTATAATTTATTCAACTAATTCCCCCATTGTTCGTGTTTGTAGAAATGCCTCGTGAGAAATTGGGAACTGCAGATACACTTTAAGGTGCATGGTAAAGGTACAGATCTTTTTGGCGATGGTCTAGCCATATGGTATGCAAAAGATCGAATGGTACCCGGACCTGTTTTTGGCAGCAAAGATTATTTTCATGGTTTGGCTGTGATTCTCGACACCTACAGCAATCACAATGGTGCACACAATGTAATTATTTCTCATTCTTCCGCTTTACAATGATTATTTCAATAGTACTTGATTTCAGCATCAACATCCGTATATTTCTGCTATGATAAACAACGGATCGTTGCACTATGATCATGATAGAGATGGTACTCATACCCAGTTGGCTGGATGTGACGCTAAATTCCGCAATCTCAATCATGACACTCATATTGCTATTAGATACGAGGGAAAAACCCTGACAGGTATCGCGTTGGTTATTGTTGAGCTATTGAGAACGCTCGTTAATGTACCGCTGAATGACATGAATCTTTTTTTTTTTTAGTGTCGACCGACATTGAAAATAAACAAGCGTGGAGAGAGTGCTTTAAAGTCGACGGACTCGAGCTACCAACGGAATATTATTTTGGTGTTAGCGCAACAACTGGTGATCTAAGTGATAATCATGAAATATTGTCTATTCGTTTGCTCGAACTTGATTTGCCCACAGACGTAAGATTCATAAAAATTGTTGGTTAAAATCTGTACTAATAATTTTTTTCTCCCTGTAGGAAAAAGATACTGAAGATCGATCAAAGATTATTCCATCTGCAACATTTTTTGAACCGCCAAGAGGTAATTTAATTTTTTTTTAAATTTAGTGTAGAGGGTTTTAGATTTAATTTCGTTGGTTTTTTAGATCATGTGGACGATCCAAAGCCCTCGGGCCTCAGTGGAATTAAATTATTCTTCCTTACGCTCGTTGCCAGCCTTGTGCTCATTGCCTGTGTAGTAATGGGCGTAATGTTTTATCAAAAACAACAGGAGAAAAATAGAAAACGATTCTATTGATGATGGTATTGGAAATTTTTCGTATCTAATGGACGCATAAGTGAAATGAGATAAAAAAAAATTGAGACCGCGTATGATGTATGTATATGTAGAAGTAATTGTAAATGAGTTGGTAAATTGTCCGTTTATAATTGAGTCATTGAAGCAATGCAAATTTTAATTTGGTGATGATTTTTCGGCTTTGGAATTGAACTTGTAATGATTTTATTCATCTATTATGGCCATATCATTGGAATATTAATGGGAAATAGTGAACAAAAACTGCCAGGAAGTTTATTAAATACATGTACTTGTGTATATAAGAAATAATATCTAAAAGTACAGACTGATTTATAAAATTAAGGAGATTCTGGCTGAAAAATTTAAATATTGATGAAATCATTCTCAAGAATGTTAAGAAAAGAAAAACGAAAAAAAAAAAAAAAACAAATCATTTCACATACACTTTAAATAAGTGTACAGATGTCAAAATGACGTTGTTGCCAAATAAAGATAATCCAAAAATAAATATTGGCAATGTATTCATTTTTACGCAATCAATCAAGTTAATACATTTTATTAGCTTGTACAGTCTAGTCTATTTTTTCACCTTTAAACAATTTTATTGTTTCAATTATCCCTTAAAAAACAAAATAATGCGATAATTGTTTAGAAAATAATATTTTATTTACGATATATTTATATTATTTACATATAATTGTGATGATTTTCACTACAATAATAATTTACATCGTAAAATGAGAAAAACATCATTTAAATACTACAATAGGATTTAAAAAAAAATTTAAAACAGTTTTAATACCTAGTACGATAGTTTGCGAAACCATGCTTAATGTTATTAGATTCGCTTTTTGTTTTTTATATGTTTTTAGGTTAATTGTATGGCAAACAAGACAGCTAGCTTCATTTAGAAATACATGAGGTTTAGCACCACCTAATAGAGACTCACGTTCTAATTTATAATTTGATAAAATTCCATTAAAACGTATTTTATCACCAGGAAAAATATGTAAACTATAATTTGCAAATGAATGATCAGCTAGAAGTACGATTTCTGCATTATTACCCCACATTCCATTTTTCATTTTAACATAAATCTCAAATTCATAATTATTCCATCGATTTAAATGACATTTTTGTTTTTTCATTTGCAGTTTGGCCACGGAATTACATACAAATTGTTGGACAGGATTGACATTGTTACAAAAATCTGCTTCAGAAATTGGATCACCAAATACACAAGTTAATTTAGATGCTAAAACTCTAGGTAAATATTTTAAGATATTTTTCACATTATTTCTAATAGATTTTAATCGTACATTTGTAACATATCCCTCCCAAGTCACTGGAATTCCGTCCAAATAGCTACACTGAACTTGAACCTTGGCTTTTGATGATACTTCCTCCCAAGCTGGCTGATGGCAATAATTTTGATATTGCTCCCAAGAAAGTGTTTCTATTGGCATTGGACTAATAATTTCTGTGTCCTCATTGACACTTATCATCGGCCAAGACAGGAAAATAGCAGCTAAAAGTCCGAAAAACACTTGGATATATGTAAAAATCCAATTAAAACGCAAACGATTGACACGTTTCAGGTACCAGGACGCCATGAAAGGCATGGCTCCTAAAATTACAGTAATAATAATCCTAAGAGCCAGTTCATTAGACAGATACTTAGTGACAGCAATGATTGGTAAAACTACTGATGCTATGCCGGCAATAGGGAGAAACAGGACCATTCCAACTAGTGCCAAAGTTCCACGAATGAGACCATACCATGTGGCACCTTGTGCGCTTAAAATGGCAATTTGCCACCAGCTCAGTGTCACACAGTGTGGTATAAGAGTTCGATAAGTGCCTCTCCAGTTGTCATTTGCTGCCATTTTAGCAAAAACCGCGGGAATTAATAGATAAAATACTGCACGAAAATTCAAGCAAAATTCAATACCATTTCCAACGACATAGGAGGCAAAAGTTGGTACTTTAACGTCCAAAAATCGCCAAGTTTTTGCTACAACAATATCAGTTTCATAGGGATATTTTGCTAAAACATGTACACCAAAGCTAAACAATACTAAAAAATCTCTCCATGAAAAATTTACAAGTGTTATTAGAGTTAGAACGAATGCAATAATTGTAAATTCCGATTGTGGAGTCCATTGATGAGCGATAATAGGATAAATCATGAGATTTAAAAGTAGTGCCAAGAAAAATTGTCCATATGGTTTGAGATTATTTCGACAAAATTGATATTCTGCCTCCTCGGGATTTAAATTACCACCGGAATAACTGATAAATAGACCTGACCAGTTGCGAAAGTCATTAAGTTCGCGATTGTAGTGGAGCATTTGAAAGGTTGCAATCACCATGACGACAAAGGAAAGGTAGTAAATGACCATTGGAACGAAAAGAACGAGGCTCTCTGTGCCAAAGAGGGCGTAAATCAGCAGAAGTATAAGGGTATAAGTGTTTGAAGATAGGAAAGTACTAGTGAATGGCGCTCCTCGATGACCAATACAGTTTACCAGCCAGATATAGAGCCATTTGAGTGACTTTACGGGATGTATAAAGGGTCGATGAAACAGAGGAATATTTTGCAACTCCATCTGACTTTGTTCCACCATGCAAATGGCTCGTGACAGCGTTGGCATGAGTCCGCGTGCGTAGCTGCTAGCTGCTGACACCAAAGCAGCCTCGGACAATTTTTCGCCCTGATAGTGGGAATTTTCAGGGTACTCCAGTGACTCTTGTTGTACTACACGCTCCGAATAACGATTAGAATTTAACGATCCCTCGCAACTTGACTCACCAGCCTCTTTCTCACGTTCTGAAAGATTTCGAATTGCTCGAAGCTGCTGTTGCAGCTGATACGTCGTCACGTAATCATCGCCATTTGCCAAGCTATTAAACAGCTCTTTTGCCGCGCATCTTGCTAACTTTTCGTGCTGAGCCATGTCCAAACAGGCCTTGACATCGTGGTAGTTGTGTTCAGTGATGCCACGGCCATTTTCCAGGCAGTTTTTCAGAATTTCCGTTGCCTCAAGGTGACCCTGCTCGGACGCTTTGATGAGCCAATAAATCGCCAGTCGTGCATTCTCTTCTTGGTCCTCCTCTAACTCTATTTAACCGTGAAAAGGGTTAATTAAATTTGTATTTGTATTGATAGTGTTTAAATATGATTTATTCACCGCACTCGTCGTGAAGGAGTTGCTTTGCGAATTGAACCTGTGATTCCGCGTTGTCAACTTCGGCTAGGGGCATCCTTACACCCCTCAAAGGTCCTCGGGGTCCAGTGCCTGTGTATAATAATTCGTGTTTAGCCGAGTTTCCGAGCTTGCACTTTGACACTAACGTTCACTCACCGTCTTGGAACCATTGCCTTCTCATTGGTCTGCATGATCTGCATGATTTAGGCACGATACCGGCCATTCTCTGGCCTCTACCATCCACCCAATACTCTTGAATGATTCATTCGCCAATCGATCGAGATAAGAACGCGAGCAGACGTCAAAGCGCGGGCGGATTGCATTAGTTTTGAGGTTATTCACGTCTCTCTGGCGTTCACGCGCGCTCACCTCTGCCGAGTTTGAACGTCATGTTCGAGGGGGCGCCACGATATCAGGGGGTGTGTGTGTTCGTTGTGTGGTGCTAGAGGTCAAAATATATAATTTGCATTCGAATCAAAGTCCAGTAGTATCATCATCAAAATCCCATTGTATCAAAATCTATTGATCAGCAATCAGGATCGTGCAACAATATACATTGAAGTCGGATAATTCGGAATGATGCAGTCATGCATACGATCATGATGCACGAGCTTGAATATAAAATAATCGCGATATTTATATTGGACAGGGAAGAAATTTATGCATCTGTTTATTCAAGCGAATTTCAATTATAAAAATAAGAAATTACAAACTTTCCAAACTTTATTTTAACTTAGGGAACTACAATCAGAAAACTTTACTTTTCAGTTAAAAAGTGGAATAGAAAAAAAAAAATTAATTACATGGCCATGCAATTCACTGCTGTGGCAGTAAAGGGACGGTGTACACATAGCCAAATTCAATTAACTTCCTACGATATTAATGATCTTGCAGGTTGTTGAGCGTTAGTAGAAACTTAATAGAAGTGTATTGAAACTTTATGAAGTAAGTACAACGGCTCTATAGAGACATGGGCCTTGTAAGTTTCCCTGTCGTAGACCTGGCCACAGCACTCCGACAATCCTCTTACCATCGGGATTGGGTGATGTTCGATGTCGTGCATGAAGTTCACGGCGAAATTCGGCGATGGAAAATCGCGGTTTCGTCTCAACTGTGTCCAAAACTAATGGACAATCACGTGCAAGACAGATCCACGCCAATTTCGAGCAGGCAAACGCGTAATTTCGCAATTCCTCACATCGTCCCAAGCAAGGATAATCGTACAGTGTACTCTCCAACTGCGCTATCACACGTAGGACCACTTGACGTGTGCCAGTCTCGACTCCAGATGTTGCCAACTGTCGTCGCATGTAGATTTCAATGTCACTCGATAGCTGACTCGGCTTTACACCGCTCAGATCTATTGATCCTGACAGGATATTTGTGGCTCCGCGTTTTCTCGAGCTCTGAATGCACTCGGCTATTCGCCAGGATAACTGTGGAATTTTGAGGAGAGATTAATTTCATGGTGAATGCACGATAAATATTGAACTCTTACCACGAGCACGGAAAAGAGAATTTTCGCCTTGAGATCTGTGGCCTCCTTGAGTGGCTCTAAAGCGTCCAAGGCATCGAGAGTGTGAAGATGTGCCTGGGCATAAAGCGCCACGTATTTCTCTGTCAATTGCTGAATCGACCAATTGAAAGTTGGAAACGAGTTTGGATTTTCAATAGTGTCATCAATGCACGTCGTTTTCTCCTTCTTTTCATAGACGCATTCTAATGGCAGTGGCTCAGGTGTGGGACTACAGCTATCATCTGTGTGATATCCAGCACTGCTCGACTCGGCTGCGGCCACGTCCAAGCCCTCGTCCTCTATCAATGTCGAGAAAAACTCGCCACACCAGCTGGATCTCTGCGCAAAAAGAGATTTAACTATAGTGAATTGGGGTGGATTTTTTTTTATCGAGTTTTTTTTTATGGGAGTTTTTGTTTAAGTAGTTAGGAAATAAGTATGAAATTTAAAATAACTTTTGATGCTCTCACCGGTGCTATTGAGTGAAGATCTTGATTCATGAGTTGCAAAGCAAGCCCGCATGCTCTTGAGAATTGTAAAAGCCTAGCTGCGAGTGCTGGTTGCTCTTTGGCGTTATCTTCACGTCCCTTTTCCCCTGAGGACTTTCTCAGTGACGTCCATTGTCGCAGAGCTTCCTTGTCCTGCTCGACTCGGCGTGCCAACTCTTCTGACAACTCTTCGAGGTTTCTTCGGATGCCCGCTTTCTCCAGGGTATTCAGAATACTCTGGTTGTCAATGAGACGCTGTTGAACCTCGCTGTATTTGAGGGACAGTTGTCGCTGATGCGACGCTGATTTTAACCCATATGGATCACCTATATAAACGCACACACGCATACATAAATACAGAATATGAGATGGTGTTAATAAATCATATAGGAAATGTCAGATAAAAATGGAAATCCAGTTTTTAGATAATGAAAAATATTATGAGAGTTAAATTATTAAGAGTTACACTATCTATAATAAATATTAAATAAATTTTTTTGTATCTGTCTTAGTTTTTGAGATATGATTTTTTTTTTTGAATTTTTGATTTTTTCAAAATATCTCAGAAATTTGACAAAATATCAAAAAATTTTATTCTACATTTTTTGTAGAGAATAAAATTTTTTATCTTTTAATATTTATAATATTTTTTGTTATTTTGTTTATTTACCGAGTTATTGCTAAAAAACACATGAAAACTCGTAAATAACTATTTTTGGATGATTAATATTAATATTATACGCCCTTTTGGCATCAATTTTTTTTTTTTTGAATTTTTAAATTTGAATAATATTAATATTATTGACGATATAAATCAAAATGAAATAATACGCTGGTTTCAAGGGTTTTCGAGAAATACGAAATATTTTTATGATTTTTGTATTTTCTTACTTTTCGATCGTCTAGTCACGTCCTTGCCGACATTTTCAATTTTGTGGAGAGCCAATTTGTAAGCATCAATTCTTGCCTCGAGTTCGTCCTTCAATTTGACGGTTAGGGGTAGCAAGTGAGTGTCACTTTGATTTCCTAAACGTTTTTCGTCATTGGAAACATTGCAGGGAATGAGTCCATGCTTGCCTAGACCCTCTATAGTGTCATCCAGCGCTTTTTTTCTAGCCACCAGCAGCTTACAAACATTGGGACAGACTCGAGAGACTGCTAGAAGCAATTTACTCCATACTCTGACACCTCGATGGTGATCAGGCCCCAGGGATATCAAGTGTACGACCTTCCACACGAGCTGCTCAAGCTTCAACAGTTGAGCCAACTCATCCACGCTTATGTTGACCAGTTCAGGAAGTCGTGAATACAATGCTTCAAGTAATGCAAGACTTCTTGGCAGAGTTTCAATGACTAGGTCCACTGGGATGTCCGGAAGAGTGGCAGCAAATGTACATCTCGGTAATTTTGATAAAAAGTTTGCTGCCTCGCGATACTGTCGGCCTTCGTAAAGTCGTAATAATCTGCGAAAAGAAAAATGATATATTTTCTTGGGTTTCGAGCTTTTGAGACAGTGCCTGAATAACAATTGGTCGTGGTAGGCCCTAGTTATACGCATGCATACATGATGTGATTTATTGAAATTTGCAAGTCAAACTCTATATAAATGCTCAAGCACGAGATTTTCGTTTTCACCCAGTTTCATGTGATTGTATGTTTTGCATATTTACACAAACTCATCTCATGTTTTGCTCGTTTGTAGATTTACCTTCCTCCCTCCCTTTTCCGCACCAGTTTCCCACCACCATTTCATTCCTCAGCGTGTCTCTGCGATAATTTGCATAGGAAATGAGCGTGTAAAACCGTGTATCGACAATTTATATTACAAGATTATATGCTGCCTCCTGGCTATATTGACAATTGCGTGCGTATATATAAAACTCTACAGGTAAGTTTCAACCTAATATTATAACTGGTAATTGGTCAAAAACTAGTATATTTGTTTACATTGATCTGAAATGAATTTGAGATCTTTTTGTTCAAATTTACTACAGGCTTCTTCACGGTTTACGTGATTTTTCTTAATTTTTTGTTAATAATTCGATAAATAAACAAGATAACAAAAAATATTATAAATCTTAAATTATTGACAATTAAATGTTCTATAAAAAAGGTCAAATAAACTTTTTTTTATCTCTAATAGTTTTCGAGATATTTGGGTTTTTTTGAAATTATCATTTTTCAAAATATCTCGAAAATGATGCAAAATATAGTAAAAATGTATTCTATATTTTTTGTTGGAAATTTAATTTTTTATAATTTAACTTGAATAACATTTTTAGTTATCTCGATTATTTTTCGAGTTATTGAGAAATTAATGAAAAAAAACAACGAATTTGATGTTAGTAACGTAGCACTCGATAAATTGAAATAATTTGTTTTTTTAATTTTAGATTGTTTAAATGCAACTTGTAAAAAGTATGAAGTATGTATATACCTTCTCAAAGCAACTCGTGGATTAGTAACCTCAGTATCTTCACTCAAACCACTATCGTAACTACCATAAAACCTTGGACGAGACCCAGTGCCTGTTTCCGACCAGACAAGCCTCTGGATACACGGATTTCTCAATCTCTCGGGTCTAATTCTTTCACATGAATTTATACACCCACTTGTCGTGCGTTTACTCATTTTTATAATAGCCAGAGATGAAAAATGTAGGAAAAAAAAATTTTTTTTTGTCTTTAAAACACAAATAATATATTGCAGGATTGTAAACACCAGCTGAGAGACATTGACAAGCTCTTGCCGAGGACAAGCACAACTTATGACTGAAGATTTGCGGCATCATTGTACATGGCTGACTCTCTTGGATGAGAAAGTACTCTGCGTGTGCAAAGACCTCGTTGTCGTGTCCGCAATTCGTTAACATGCGAACCCCCCAGGCAAGAAACACACACGAGGATAAAGAAGTTGAATGGAATCTTCTTTCCTTCCCAGAGACATTGCCCACCACCAGCACGAGCATGCAAGGTCTAACGACCTACTGGCCTGCATACCATCACCGATCTCGTTGGATCTGCAAAGAGAAAAGGGTCCTGCTGGTCGTGTGTGTCTATTTGTAAATCAAGTGTACCTTCATCGACCCGGTCTGCACGCATCTTATCGTTCACCTACCATCTCTTACTCTTCGTGGGCTTCTCCAACGCCCCTCTAGGGAACGGCAATTATTTCTACCGCCGACTTTCATTCGAAGGCACGATAAGGCCACAACTCTAGCGCACGTCGCCCACCAACACTTGGAGTCACTCGAGGTCGCCTGGAGGCTGCAAGACACCCCAGAGATTTCACACAGGATATCATAAACGATTCATCTTCACTCTCTGGCAAATGTATCTCTGCCGACAATCCAATTGAGCCCACCACTGTCTCGCACTTTAATCAGATATATTTGTTCCTCTGCACTATATGCACTCTAATGCACACACGTCTTTTAATTGATATTTGTAACTTCCGCTTACTATTCTAGTGATATTTAGTAGATAATTTCTCGAGCATTATTTAGAAATGAACTTTACCACAATGTGTACTCGACAATTTTCATTGTTTTATAGCCCTAAATTCTTGATAGGAAACTCTAAGCACGAGTTGTACATTTAATATTAATTATCTTGTCAATAATTAAGGATACTAAAGTTCACAGCACTTTTTCTCAATTCTCTATATGTCTGTCAAATATATTATTTAAGATAATTTCTCAAGTTTCGCAAATTATCGTTTGTAGAAAAATTCAGAGCACACAGCATACTTATATGATATATATATGGATAACAATGTGGGTGTGCGACTGCTGTGGTGCGAATTGCCGACCAATTAGTCGAACAAAATATGATTTTTCCTGGGAATATGTGTTGGAGGGAAAAAAAAAAAATTAGAACGTTGAATAGGAAGTTGTGACACAGCTAGAGATAAAAGTCAAATGTTGTAAAAAAAAAAGAGTGCGAAAAAGTGTGAATAAGCCCGTGGGAAATAGTTATATATTGTTTATGTGATTAAATAAAAAAGTCCCAGGGCGCGACAGGGAGTAAAATACAGAGAGAGTCAACGAGTCTAGCTCATTCTGCGGACGACGAGCGGCCTGTCGTGATCGATAGGCTGCTATACACCCTGTGCACCTCTCGCACGACCCTTGCAGAGGCAGTCTACTAATATCAGCCAACGTGTGTATAGTGTGTAGCACTTGGTGTATATATTGCACACACAGATACAGGGCTGGCCGTGTTGAAAGCCTTCCTTATTCACACTTTCCCTGCCATGCTGCTGACCAACAGTAGCACAACGTCTATACTGGGTGAGATAATAGCTGCAGCCGACAAGCTAATTGGATGCTTGTAGATGATGCACAGAATGCATGTTGCAACACGCAAACACTCATGCCAACGCTGTTTGCATAGAGTTAAATCTACTTGAGGACACCTGCTACCTTGATCACACGCAGTAATAGGCATTCTCATGGGAGTTTTATGCGTCTGTCAGTTGAAACATCACCCGGTATAGATGAGGCGGAGCCACACACGGGTAGCCTGGATGTGTGACAGATTTCACGGGACGATGAGCTAACGAAAAATTAGTCGGCTGTGAGCATCAGCGACTCAGGGGTTGCTGGAGAGCGAGGGAGATGCAAGAGCCATGCATATCATCCCTGACACATTCATGGCGATATTGCCCAGAGGATATTGCCTATCACACTCACTCACTTATACCCTCTATTGTAAATTCATCGGCTTTCCAGCACTACTACTACTCCTACTACCACTACTACTACTAGTAATGCGATCTCTGTTTTCAACTTTTGGAATTTCTCGTGTGATAGCCATCGTAGACTAAGTTATTTCTTTAGTCGTAATAGTGGCTCAATGAAATTTCTAGATTTTCAAGTATTTTCATAACGAGACAATATTAACTTTCAACATTTAAACATATAAATTCCGCAAGTTTTTGCGCGAAAAAAAAAAACAGTTGAGGAATAAAAAATTTGTATACTTTGATTTTAGAGTGTGCGACATAGAATTATGAATAAAGTAGTTTTGTATTGCATGATTAATGTCAAAGGGACGTATAAACGGGTCGTTTGGCGGCTTTCAGGGTTTTTGAGTAGTATAACCTATGCTATGTCAGCCGTACTCGTGTTTTTATTTATTTTTTAGTTGGAATGAGTTTTAATAGTGACTTTTATGATATTTGATTGTTAAAAAAATGTTTTTTATTTTCGTCAAATTTTCAAAGGGGTACGTACCCCTTGGAGATTTCGCATTTTTCATGATTTTTTTTGTTTTGTTTTTTGTCGATAACTCGATAATCGAGATGAAAAATGTTGTTAGAAACGAAAGATTGGAAATTTAATTTTATAAAAAAAATTTTAGTTAAAGTTTTTAAATATTTTATTTAATTTTTGAGATATTTTGTACAATTAAAATTTCAAAAAAATTAAAATATCTCAAAAACTAAAAAAAATGGACAAAATTTTATTCAACATTTTTTGTAGATCATTGAATTTTCAATTATTTATGTCTTATCAATTTTTTCGTTATCTCGATTATTTATCGAGTTATCATTAAAAAACAAAAAAAAAATCACAAAATCGAGATTTCCCCTGGTAAAAATTTCTCAAAAAAATTGAAAATATTTTTAAGACTTACAATACAAATACAATATTTTGACATAAGTTTTTCGTATGAGGAATAATATTTTTTTTTTTATAATTGCAAGTTTTAATTGAAAGAAATCCCTATTTTAAGTGTGTGTGTGCATTGCAGACAGGATAACTGCAAACATTAATTTTAGTTGTTTGACGAGACGGGTGACAGTTCTCTTGACTGCAGAGTTCTGCGAGGGCTGGGTGCATGGAGCATCCGGACCTTTGTGGACCTTTAGCAGGTCGAAGCCTGATGTCCGAAACCTGTCCCTATAGATAATTAAGAGGACTGAACTGCAGTCAGTCGCGCACAGCCTCTAGTACCAAAAGGACGTTTCTCTGTGATCAAATAAATTGAATAAGAAATATTTCTGTATCATTTGCCTTGCCCAGAAAACCAGATTTCCTACATTAATTTTTAATTATATAGTAATAAAGGTATTTTTTCTGGGTCCAATTAAACGAGGACAATGGTATGAAGAACTCACGAATTTTTTTTTGTGCTTCATTAAAAGGAGTACGATACGAAAATGCCTGGAGAATCTCTCGTTCTGGAAGGTAAAAGACGTGCGCGGTGCGAGAGGGACGCGCGCGAGAAAAGCGAGCCACTATAGAGGCGGTAATGTTTTTAAATTTTCTTCAAGGGTGGATTCAAGTGACGAATGACATCGACAAAGTCCTGAAAAATCGTGTGCGCCATACTACAGCTCTGTACTGATTTAAAACTCGTCGATAATTGAGATAAAAGCATCCACAGCGTGAGTATCACTCTTTGATCCAAGTTGAAAATAATGAGCGACCTGTTTGAATTGAAACTGCACCGATGTGATGTGGTCTGTTAAGCAACCTCTATGACCAATAAAATTCCGATGCCTCGAGAAATCACCAGTGAAAAAGACTCTCCAATTAATAACCAGTGGCTAATAGCACTTGGTTTAGTTGAAACGTAATGAATTTTCTACAGGCACACAGAGAGAGAGAGAGAGACAGGCTAATTGGATTGAATGCCAAGGGAATCGGAGTAGTGTATATTAAGAGAGGGATGAAGAATAATAACTAGATTTAAGGGCATGCTTCAAATAAAGTAATATCATTCATTAAAAAAGAAACCGAGAAAAAAAAAACGCCCAACTTGTTTATAGTTATTTGCGTGGAAAATGCCAGAGTTTATATCTGCAGCATATAATAATAATTTTTTATTCCTCCCCTAGTGCACGGAATCTGATAAAAAAGAATATATGATGGCTATTTAAACAAATGTTACATATACCAAAGTTTATTCTATATAAGGGGTTTTATCCAGTTGGGATTTTCGAAAAATTATTTTTTGCATTTTTAAAATGTATTCAAGTATATATTCTCTCTATATGGAGCGTTGGAAAGTATCAAATTCAACTGTAAATGCGTTTTTTTTTTTGATAGTTATTTCGTTGAAAAAAAAACTAACGCTTTGACTATTCCTTTTGATTAATACCTATATATTTATCTATTTTTGGAATTCACTTAGGACATTGTCTGTAGGAGCAAACTAGTTCAATAAATTATTAGTCCTATTGTAAACAACAATAATCTTCGTTGTTTATGAAATGAAATAGCTTTTAAGGAAAAATTCATAAAAAAAAACCCCTTAAAAATATTTTTGTATTTATGGAAGAGTGTAAACTCGGGGCGCAATTACTTTTGGACAATCAAAGAATGTAAATTAAATGTTGTGTATATTTTCAGTGTTTACACGAGTGAAATAAGAAATGAGGTTTGCTTGCATTAGATGGCATAATAAGAGATGTTGCTGTGATGCCTCTTCACTCGCTGCTGGCTGACAGTTTGAACAGGGATGATGAGCCAACCAATCCAACACGTTTGCTCGCTCATGAACGAGGCACGAGCAAAGCACTCGGGGCTTGACAAATACGATTATCCGTCTCCGGCATTGGCCGAGCTTAACCGACGAGAGAGGCATCAGCCAGGCCACCGCACAGCACTTGACGCCGCTGTGCTCTGCTGCCACTACTGAGCATATTCAACACACTGATGATGAGACCAAGTTCAGGCCCATCATGCTTTCTCGCTTTGCACATACACACCAACCCGTTAGAGTTTTACAAGAAGGCACAAACTCCGCGTTGCCTTCCTACTTGCATCTGTGGTTTCATTCTGCCACCGAGTTTTGACCCACTTTTCTTGAATATCTTTGATGTTTTGCTGCAAACAAATAATCAAAAAATAATTTTGTAATCGTCATTTTACTGAATATTTCGCTGAATATTATATCGAAATATTTTTTTTTTCTTTGATATCAGAGGTAAACTGGAACAGCAGAGTCAGTATTGGAGCTAATGAGCCATGTCGTTGCTGATCTCTCGTATACCTTTTTTTTTACGCTGTAATTTTTTTCAGTCGATTTAAAGCACACATGAGCAGGAGACAGGGTTTTATCCGTGATTTATTTCGAAGTTTTCACGTCCCTCTGTATTGTAAAATATATATATTTTTTTCGTTTAGGAGGTTAATGCATGTGTTCTTGTGGTAATTCTGCTCCATATTAACTCGGGTTATCTGTAGTTGACAGTTGTACTAGCATAGTTATATTGCCAATTATCAAGTGCGTAATTTTGCGTGTAAAATTATTTTTAAATGCCTGTGAATATATTAGTGGATATATTATAGAGTAACAAATAAGCTCTCGCACCTGTTTAATCAGGTATAATGATAGTGTATAGGCCATTTTACTCGTAATTTATAGTTTAACTACTGGAATAATTTTCTTTTTTTTTTTTTATGTCCCATCAGCTTAATTGGATATAGAAAGAGATTATTACTCTTGCAGCTTTATAACTTGGGCGGTCTGGGGAGATAAGAGAAATTATTATATACTATGATGCTTCTTCTAAAGTTATATATTCATACTACAAGTGTTATAATGTATTTTTGTGCGCTCCATGTATATATACTAGTGCACTAGTGATGATGATCCACACACGCCCCTTTTCTCTCGAGCTCGATAATTATACGTTTGAATAGCCTCGCAGTAGCGCGTGCGAGTTGTCGTTGCTGGTGAACATCAGGAAATTACGTTATTATTCCATCATGCTCATCAATTGGCGCAGGATTATCTCACATTTGCCTCATGCACGTTATATGACTCTGTGTGCACTTTTTCCCTGTCAATAAAAAAAAATCCAATCTCTATATTCCCCATCCTCAGGGTATTTTTTTTTATTTATCAAGTTTTTCTATAACGTGCGTGGGATATTTCACGATTGCATATTTATATTTATTCTAATTTCATTTGCATTTTTGTATGTGTGTTGTAGTGTGTGTGTGTGTAAGGGTGTGATAAAAGAACGAAGCGAAGGGTGGTGTATGTAGCGCAAAAAGCTCGACAGTGGGGGCAGATTCGCGAGCAACCCGGCGGCGCTCGGGGTGCGGAGTGGCCAGTCAGTGCGCGGCGAGGCGCGCCAGCTGCCGCACGTCATGATTCTACCCCAGGTGAGCGCACTCACGAGTCCACCCTTAGACACTATCTCAAATACCATCACCAGAGGCATCATCACATGACAGTTTATACACCTCTGTGCAACATTCAAGTACAACTACACAAAAAAAAAGTTTACAGAAAGTTTGTTTCCCCAAGTTTCTTTTATTCTCTGTTTTTTTTTTTTTTTTGGTTTTTTCTTTAGGGGTGTTTTGAAGAATTTTCTTGGTTTCAGAGACTGACATATGGTTGCTCTCTTGTGTATTTGCAGGCTTTGTGTGATTATTTGGATTTATTTTAAGACATTTCTATACCCTACAAGTTTATTATCAATATTTGATGTTTGTACAATATTTCTCGTTTTTTTCTTTATCGTCTTTTTACAAGTTTGTTTCCTTGTAAATATATATATATTTTTTTCATTTAATAGAAAAGGATAATTGGATTGTCAATTTTTCAGAGATATTTTACTGGGTTTTATAGGGGATTTTTTTTTTAGTATAAAAATTTTTTTTTCGTGTTCTTAATCCTGAAAAAAAAATTTTTATTTCCAATATTTGTTATTTTTATACAGCTATTGATTACTGACGTACTTTGGTAAATCCTGTGTGTGTCTCTTTTTTGATGGCAATTCCTGATGACTTTTTTTTCATATACTGAAGAGTTTAATTTATTTTTGAACCTGTGTGTGAAAGGTATTTTAATGGAATATATCAAGTGTTTAATACTTTAAGTATATTGGAGAAAAATTATTTGGTAAAAAATTTAATAGTTAATTTTAGAAAGTTCTTCTCTCTTTTGTGGTGTTTAATTTTTTTTCAAGGTTTTTTAATTAACTTGATTTTAGTGGAGTTTGATTGTCTGATGAAATTAATGGTGTGATGCAGTTGTTAAAGTCATACCTGTCAATTATATTTCCAAGTGCTTCATTGCATACATGATGCACACAGTATATAGGAATTTGTGATGTTTTTGTCCAGTCTTGATGCTGGAACCAACGACAACGACGAGTTTCTTCCTGGCTATTCGTGCAGAACACGCGTTGCAACAGGTTCCGACGCTTGCCATATTCTTGAAACCTGCACACACACACATATACACGCATGCTCAAAAATATATACATACAACGAAGAAAATCCATCAGTTGGATATCTTGCAAGATCAGTACAATCTCAAACACTACTACATACAATTTATGTGTGTCTTTTATCTGCAAGCATGGTATTTTTCTTTCTTTCGTTTTTTTTTTTATTCTCCATGAGTTATCTAGTAAATTGAAAGTTTGAAGAATCGATCTTCTTAGGGTGGCCATTTTGAAAGCAACCCACTTTCGTGTATATATCTCGCTTCCTACCCTAAGGCACACATATAGTGTGCCTATCTATAGATTATATCGCTTTTTCTCTATTGCTATCAGCTCTCTCTCTCTCATCCTACTCCATGATCATTCTTTATTTAAAATTTTCCCAGCCTCAATCCAACCATAATCTAGTTTCACTAATCCTTTGTTATTCCTGTCAAATGATGAATTAACATGACAATGAGTTACATGTTTCTGATGGCGAAAAACCTTTTTTTACCCACTTATTATTACTGAATTCGTGGGTGTGTGTCAGTCGGTGGATTTAATTGACAGCGGGCCAAAGACATCATTGTCACGTTCGATTAGTTTGCAAGCGTATAAACGTGTTCAACGTGACGTGAGATCGACAGTAGTGCAACAACTATCGATGACAAAGCGCGATTTAATTGAATTACTGCGTACTAAATGCCTTGTGGAGAGTTTTCCAACCTCATCTTCAATCAGCATGTAATTCGAGGGTTTTTTTTTTTTTTTCTATGGGTTTTCGAGGAATTAATTTAGATGTCATGATGGTGAAAATGATATACCTATGCAACGTGGCCCTTGTGGGTGGTGGAATTGAGTAGAAATGTGTATATATTGGGATATTGTCTGTTTGTGTCAGTGTGTTTCGCGCGATCAAATACGATTTAGGAAGGCTATCCACGACCTAACCATTTATCCAACCATTCCCCCGGAATTAACTATCCAATTAGCGCCACAGAGATACGTGCCCTGTGCATGTCACGTTGGATTTAATTATCTACTCGTGGTCCCCATCTCTCTTTCTAGCTTGTCCTATTGCTTGGCAATACGTGTGAATTTCATCTCACGACCCGGCAATATTGAGTCAAAGGCTGACGAAGGTAGTCCCGAGATATTGTAGACCAGCAGTGCTTTTCGGATATCCAACTATCCGGGGAATTGTTCAGCTTATTATTTTTGATAGAAATTTTCAACTGATTTTTTTATTTAGTTTTAAAAATTTTTAATTATAATTATATATATATATATCTATAAATTCTTATTTTTTAGAATAACTCGAAAATACAGCAAAAATTTATTCTATATATTTTTTTTTTTGGGAATTAAATTTACAATTTTTAAAATCTATAATAACATTTTTCGTTATCTCGTTTAATTACCGAGTTATCATAAATAAACTAAAAAATTATAATAGTAAGATAAATTCCAAAGGGTATATATTATTCTGATTATATTAAAAAAAATTTTTTGTCAATCAAACGTCAAGTAATTTTTTAAATAATAATTTTTGTTTTATTTTTGGATATCTCTGATTTCTAGGAGTTTTTTTTTTTAAGTTAAACATATCTTTAAAATAAATTAAAATATTAAAAAAATTTATTCTACATTTTTTGTAGATAAATTTCCTATCAATCAAGTTTTATAAAATTTTTCATTATCTCGCATATTTATCGAGTTATCGAAAAATTAATTAGTAAAAAAAAAAATATACACCCTTACTGCATTTATAGTAACGCGATATATGCATCATATTTAGAGAGCTTTAGCGCAGTGGTAACTAATTGGATTGAAAGGCTTCATTTACGCTTTATATGTACATAAATAAATTCTACCAAAATCCAGATATAAGAGATTTTTTTTACATTAATTATATCTTAATAATTACTATATATTTGCTAGGATTCATATGTATTTAGATTGGCGTGGGATATTAGTTGGGTGCTTAATTGAAGACTAATATTTCGTTGATGCAGACAGAGAGCATGTACTTTATCCAATGCATGTTATTGCCGATAGTCCAGAGTGAAATTCCAAATTATTCTAGTGATTAGTCGTGGGAATAATGAGCCAAATTATATCTATGAACATTAGTTCAGATTGTGTATATATCTATGTTCAACCATTATTTCTGACACACATTTGCCTTTTTTAAATTCATTTACTATGCTAGAGTGAATTTTAATGGCACTTTGAGGGCTCTTAATTACTCCAACTTTATCTTCCTCTCTCGTTTGTCGATTTTTTTTTATTGTGCCAGTTAAATTTATTTTTTTCGTCCTACTGATTGTCGAAGGAATATGAGGAGCGTGATATCGAAGATATTTATCCACTTTGAGCTTGCAATCTGCAAGAATCTCAAGCACACTTTTATCAGCTTACTTTTTTTTTTTTATTTTTACTTCTCTCTTATTTTCTTTTACCTTCATCCGCTTTATGTGTTGTTTCAATTTTATTGAATACTCCACTTGTGACGCTGGTGGTGGGTATGGATTTACAATTTCTTGTTTGTATGCTCGACATATTGTACGCGACGTTTGAAACTTTGCATTTTCTTTGACGTGGGTTGAAATACTTTTTTTTTGCCTTGCTCTGTTGAATATTGTTTATGCGTCTGCCACAGTGATGAGCCAAGTGCTGGTGGGTTGAGGGTGCTTTTCACACTGTGAATCTCGGCATTGATGCCCTCTACCATCCTTCATTCCAACCCCCTCTGCCCTGCGTCAACTTTGGACAGTTTCAATCGCTCGTGTATTATTTGAGCTGTCTTATCGCGTCGGTTATGGAAAATTTTCCTGCCCAGTTATGTGTTAGTATATATAAGTATATGCTTAATTATGAAACTGTATATAGGTGTATAGTGTAGACAACAAGAAAGTGCACTTTAAATTCAATTTTCGCCAAGCCCAAAACTTGCATGACTGACTGGCATTATAGCAACGCCTCTTTTATCTGCAGTTTTTTTTCCCCTGGGAATTTTCTTCTTTTTTTTCTGAGAAAATCCTTGGCCTTCGAGTAACTTTCAATTTGTGCTCACCCCAATGAGCCTTCTTGAATGAACTTGACTGTTACTGGTAGACGAGAATTTTTTTATCTTCAAGAAATCGTTAAATTTCAAACAAATTTCAATGTGACAAATAATTTTTTTTTTTTCATACAATTTTGGAAAAATTCGTAAAGAGATATAATATTTCAATAAAATATCTGATAATACGTATCTAGAGTGAATTTTAGGATGTTTGGTACAGATAAGAAAATTTTTTTTTTTTTTCAGAAATTTTGTAAGGGGTACCCCTTGAGTATCAGGCAGTTTTCGTGATTTTTTTTAGTTTTTTGCTGATAACTTGGTAACTAGACGAGATAGCGGAAAATTTTATTAGAGTTGAAATATAGAGGGTTACATCATCTACAAAAAACGTTAAATAAAATTTTTTTTATCTCTCTTAGTTTTCGAGATATTACTGATTTTAAAAATTTTTTATTTTTCAAAATATCTCGAAAATGAAGCAAAATATCAAAAATTTGTATTGGATATTTTTTTTAGGAAATAAAATTCCTCATCTTTTAACTTGAATAACATTTTTTCGTATCTCGCTTAATTACAGAGTTATTGGTAAAAAACGAAAAAAGTTACGAAAACTGCGAGATTTGCCAAAGAAAAGATAAGTACCTTTAAAAATTTGATGCAAAAAAATTTTTTTTCTTCTAAGTATAAAACATCACAAAAGTTATTTTAAAAACATTTTTTAATAGTTCATAAAAATTTTCATCATAAATTAATTTTTCCAATACATGAAAAAAAAATTTTTTTTTTATAGTATGGTAGTGACACGATAAATTGATTATAAATTTTTAACGTGCAATTTTCTAAAAGCAAAGAGTATTGGTGAGTTTTATAATTAAAACGATACCTATAAAAAAATTAATTGATGGAAAATTAAAATACACCTTCATAAATTTATAATCGTTCTATTTCCATTTTTTAAGCTCACAAAATTGATTTTAAAGCTTTATTGGAATGTGTCTATCACATCACAATATTAATATACATATACCAATAACAGTATATCAATCAAGTCTGCCAAGAGAATTAGTCGTTAAGATTATTGAAGTTACATAAAAATTAGAAAAAAATGAATTTTCAACCATTTGACGCATGTTTACTTTCCAATAATACACATATAGCTCTGAAAATACATGAATACAAAATCTGAAAACAAATAAATCGATAATATATATAGCATTAAATTATGAATATATATCTGAAGAAGAACCGCGCGTGTGCCACATTACTCTGGCATAAAGGAAATTAAATTCCTGCGCTTATATATTCACAATTTCACAACTCTTCTCTCTCCAATTCGTATTGTTACATTTTTTCCTCTCTTTGGTTGTCGCTGAGGAAAAAAAAAAAAAAAATTAAAAAAACGAATGAACGAATGCTCATAAATCAAAGACTAAAAAAAAAACATAAAAAGATTTTTCATCGCCTAAATGTAACCTTTAAATCAAATGAACAAAGTTTCCAGACCTCAGGAAACTATTCTCCAGTTGGCAGAGATGTGATTTAAAAGCTTTTCAACAAAGAAACACAAAAAAAAAAGTGCCATCATGACAAACATTCGCGCCGTGAATGCACGACGAGGCAAAAGTGTGTGTTTCTGTTGAACTTGGCAGTAGGGTAGGTCAGTGTCCAAAGTGGTTGAAGAGATGATTCTATTCAGGCAAACGATTGACACGTGCCTGTCGCGCACATCAAGACAGAATTTTGTTTGTGCATGTGGCGTTGAGAGACCTCATGAAAGAGCTTTGATATGCATAAAAAAGAGGGTGGGTGTGGCAGGGGTACAACAACAAAGTTATACCACGGTTGAACATCGATCAGGCTAGACCAAAGAGGGGAGTAGTCCTGAAATCCGTATAGTTCTGTAGGTATAGCTTGAGCAAATGGTTGAACGCGAGTAGCGCGCGCAACCCAACACCATCATCATCACACACAGGCAGTCTTAAAGCCTTTTCAACATGCATAAAAGCTTCCTCGCTTAGTCCTGCCATCTCTGATAACTCCATTGCCACCCTTCTGAACTCTCAGATCTCCCAAGAATGTTTGGCAAAGTCCAACATTGGCTTTTACCCATCAATTAGGCCCTAGACTATCTCCTGAAAGTGGTTAACACACTTTTCTCTTTTGTTTTCTTGCTTGTTAGACCCTCTCAACCCACGAGTACACTTCAAGTGTTGAGCATATAGACACCAAAGGCTGTTTGTATAGACAGAGAAATTATAGCTATAGCAACAGTTTGGCTTTCACCAACTGTATTTTTCTATTTTTGCTTTTTATCTTGTTGGTCATTAGACGGGTGTATTTTATTTTCTCGGGTTTTGTCGATGCTTTTTATGCAATTTTTTTTGTTTCCGTCGAATTTCATCGCATTGTGCCAAATATCCTGGTATGGACTTTATGACTTTTTTTCGGATGGATCCTATCATATGGAGAATAAAAGTTGGAGAGACCATAAAATTGGGAATACATAAAAAAAATGACATCTTTTTCCTTGAATGATCCCTCTGATGCTGATAGGTTATTTAAGTATTTTTATTGTTAAGATTATTTGATTCGTCGTGCAAGTGTCAAAAGTATTTTGGAACAAAGGCTATAACGTTATAATTATTTGTTATTATTTATTTGATTATTTGAATTTTTTTACTTTTCATTCAGGGTTATTGAAACATCAATGGAAGAAAATATATACGTACTTTTTCAGCATTAACTATATAGTGATGTGATATAAATTTGTTGTATTGCAGGGGAAATAAAACTTGACATTCACTCAAAAGCTTGTGCGATGTGTTGAGGAAAATGGTCGGAAAAGTGCACTCATATGCTCGATGCTTTTTATTCCGTTTTATTTTATATATGATGGATATAAATAATATATAGGCAAAGATGCATCAAAGGAAAGAGTATATTTCTCAGTAAGATTATTATATTTTATACTGGTAAATGCACAAAGAGAAAATACTTTCGTCTCTATTTAAAATTTGGCTGTAAAAAATCATAATAAAATTTTTATTACCTATTTATTATAAATCGAAGATGAAAAAAAGGAAGGAAAAAAAACGACTTTCTTTCTCCTATCATCTCTGGCGTTTTCGGTGATATTTCGATATATTGAATGGCTTTATCCACGCGAGTTTGAGACTTCAAGATAAATGTGAAAGAGGGAAAGAAAGTAGTTAGGATTACACTGGAACGCGCGACACGATAAAAGACGCAAAGAATACAAATGTCTAAAACTCATTATATATGTATATACACATACGTATATATTTTTATTTATTTATTTATTTATTTATTTCACAAACTTTCATCTTTTGCGGATGTGTATATACACTCTGTGCGGCAATAGAGCAAAGTGGAAAAAACTAAAAGATGAATGAAATATAATGAAAAGGTAGATTTAAAGTTGAGAAAAATAATACAGAGTCTTATTGTTCATGATGGCGGGTGGTAGCAAATTAAAATAGAACAAGTTAAA
Source organism: Macrocentrus cingulum (assembly GCA_002156465.1). Taxonomy (NCBI): domain Eukaryota; kingdom Metazoa; phylum Arthropoda; class Insecta; order Hymenoptera; family Braconidae; genus Macrocentrus; species Macrocentrus cingulum. The sequence continues at coordinate 63,263 of MVJL01010776.1, forward strand.
ATTAAATGAAGCAACATAATATGAAAAAGTCTCATAGAGATGGTATAAAGAGAAAAAAAAGCCTTGTATTTATTTCATTTTCGTTGAGTTATATAGCGCATGAAGATTAAACGATGAGAGGGACACGTGTAAGGATAATAATCCCTGTAAAATTAAATTTAAAAAACAAAAATGCCTGTATAAAATAATACGAAGAGTAAAAATATAATTGAAATAAAGAAAGTATATCCAACTAAAAAAAAAAAATCTTTACGATCATGCTCTAAAATCCTAGGCTATATACGTTTAGAAAAAAAAGTTGATTTAATCAAGTAATATAACTGTTTTACAGATAAAAAGTAATTTTATGGATGCAATTACCGGGAAAAAATTCATATTTAAGCATGTATGGGTCATACAATTTCTGATTTGCGTGAAAAAAAAATTTTTACTTGATAAGGATTGGAGTTAGACAAATTTTGCTAAGGACCTTTTTTATAGATAAGTAAATTCTCTATAAAAAAGGTATCTTGAAAATTTTTTATATTTTTAGTAGTTTTGAAGATATTTTGATTTTTAACAGTTTTTTTTTTTTTTTTTTTAGATAAAATTGAATGATGAAATATAAATTATAATATCATGATTACAGAGCAACTCGACAGACGATGAAGATGGAGACTTATCAGAGGACACATTATCATTGCTGTCAGTGCTACTCGTGGGCTTCCTACTCTTTGTCCTCATATTCCTATCTGTTGCCGGGAACGTGCTAGTCTGCGTGGCAATATACACCGATCGAGGTTTGAGACGAATAGGCAATCTCTTCCTGGCATCACTGGCAATAGCCGACCTCTTTGTTGGTTGCTTAGTCATGTCTTTTGCTGGTGTAAACGATCTGGTAGGCTACTGGATGTTTGGCCCACGCTTTTGCGACACATGGATTGCATTTGACGTGATGTGCAGTACTGCCTCAATTCTCAATCTCTGTGCCATATCGCTGGATCGATATATCCATATAAAGGATCCTCTCAGGTATTATTAATCAGTAGAATTAGTCTTGGGGCAGCTTAAAGCCCGATTAAAGCCCCTAGGATTCATAGCAGATGGTTAATTACCGTAGATATGGACGTTGGGTAACCAGGAGAGTGGCTGTGGCAAGCATTGCTGTGGTGTGGCTTCTCGCAATTACGATATCCTTCGTTCCTATCAGTCTAGGACTTCACAAAAGTCAAGAGTCCAAAAATCCACCTCCAACCTACAACGATGGTACCCAGGTAAAATTATTTTCATTCATTTAAAATTCTTCAATTCACTTATTTCATTAAATTCCATCATATTTTTTACAACTTTTTTACTCGAAAAATTTATGATTGAACATTTTCATAAATATTTTTATGGAGTTTTAAGCCTTTAAAAATTATTTTAGACTCTTAAATTTACTATAAAAATGTTTTAGGCAATATTTTTTTAATTTCTGACGAGTTATACAGATAAATTTATGTAAAATTAATGATTTAAAATTTTTATAGAGTTTAAAATCAATTTTTCATAATTAGAAAATATTTTAGATTTTTTAATTTATAATAAAAATGTGGTATATTGTTTGAAAAAAATTTTTTTGTAGCGATTTTTAGTAATTAGAATTGTGTTTTGATTTGTTTATTTATTTATTTTGATTTATTTTAAAGCTGTTGATGGACATTCATTCAAATAAATAAACAGGAATATCCAACGTGTGCCCTGGATTTGTCGCCCACCTATGCCGTGGTCTCATCCTGCATATCGTTCTACGTGCCGTGCGTAGTGATGATCAGCATCTACTGCAGACTCTATTGCTACGCTCAAAAACACGTAAAGAGTATAAGGGCCGTAACGAAGCTGCCCCAACCTTCGTCTCTGGGTAAAAGTTTTCGCACGAGGACCACGAGAAAGCTACAGCCAACGAAAGCTAAGCCACCAGCGAAAACGAAGCCCACTAGTCCTTATCACGTGTCTGACCACAAAGCTGCTATTACTGTAGGCGTGATTATGGGTGTTTTTCTTGTGTGCTGGGTACCCTTTTTCTGCGTCAACATTGTCGCTGCTTTTTGCAAGACTTGCATACCAGATCGAGCTTTTCAGGTGAGTAGAGAGATATTGCTGGTGCTTAATAAAGTGCCTGAGAGATTTTCTTCAAGATTTTACCACCCCACGAAAGAGCAAAAATTCTCTTTTTATTCTAGATTGCTCTCACTTTGTCTGTGTGACGCCGTGCTATACTTATAGTTGATGTGATAATTTACCTTTTTTTCGTTTTTTATTCGCACTGATTAGATCGTTCAGGTGTCATAAACTATAAAGAAAATGGGAAAAGCGTCGGTAAAATGGGAGTTTTATTCTTCTAAAGTTAGTAGACCATTTTAAAATCGTGAAAGTGTTAAATTTTATATTTTAAATCATTTCACAGATTTGATTTATTTTTTAGAAATTGGTTTTTTAGATTATTTTGTGACAAATTGTAATATTTAAAATGTTACAAGAGTAAAACAAAAAATACTTGTCATTTATTTATTTAATTTTTTTATAATGTAAAATGCGCTTGATTTAAATTGAGGGTGTTTTTTTTTTAATGGCAGGAAAAGACGTTTTAACAATGAATTTTGTGATGTTTAATGGAGAAAAAAATTTTTTTTTTTTCAACAAATTTTCCAAAGAAGCACGTACTCCTTGGAGATTCTACGGTTTTCGTGGTTTTTTGGCAATAACTCGTGAAATAAACAAAATAATGAAAAATATAAATGTATTAAAATATAGAGAATTTTATTTCCTACAAAAAATGTAGAATAAAATTTTTTCAGATTTTAATTAGTTTCTGAGATATTTGAAAAATAAAAATTTCAAAAAATCAATTATATCTTAAAAACTAAGAGAGATAAAAAAAAAATTATTTAACATTTTTTGTAGATAATTTAACCTACTATATTTTTACTTTAATAAAATTTTCCGCTATCTCGCTTAATTAACGAATTATCACTGAAAAACTAAAAAAATCACAAAATTTGCGAGATTCTCAAGTATAATATATCACATCCTTTGAAAAATTTCAGAGGAAAAATTTCTCGATAGAGTGGGTAGAAAAAAAAAATTTGCTAGAATTTGCTTTTTAAATTATTCCCCGACAGATATCCAATATTAAAATTCTATATTTGAGATGAAATAAATTAGAAATTAAATGAAAAAAAAAAAAAAAAACAAAAAAATTTCACCTCAAATGAGATTTTTACTTTTCTAAAATTACTAAACCATTTTCATATCTCCAAAGTATTAAATTAAAATTTTAAATTACTTCACAAACTATCCAATAATTTGACTTATTTGTCAGATCAAGTTTTTTTTTTTTAAGATTATTCCATGACAAACGTGGCGGTATTAAAGTATAGTATTTGATCTAAATAGGATTTTCCTTATGTGATTTTTATATATGGAAATTTGTGTGATGCATACGGGGAAATGAGGTTTTTACTTATCGAGTTTCCTTTTGATGTGTTCAGGTACTCACGTGGCTTGGCTACAGCAACTCGGCCTTTAATCCGATAATCTACAGCATCTTCAACACAGAATTCCGCGAGGCGTTCAAGCGAATTCTGACAAAAGGTGCCAGGGCACGAGGCAACCAGCCATCCACGAGCGAGTGCGGTGAATTTCGTTCTGTAATTGTGCAAAAGCGAAATGGATCCATTGTCGAGTGTAATATTAGTCCTAGATCGAGCGCTGACAGCTGTCAAGTGAGTCAAGTCATTGGCAAGCAGCATCGTGACACAATTGTTAGTTCTATTTAAAATTATTAGAAAAAAAAAACAAACAAACAATATCAATTTTTTCGGTTTTTCGGACCACGTCAACGACAATCATTGGTACTTAAAAAAAACATCAATACATTATATATATATGTCATTATTAGTTGGCACCTATAATGAACAAAGTTTTGACTCTGACCTCGTTAGCCATCAATTTCAACTTTCTTCATTGTCGGTACGAATTTATATACGTGTATATACGTTATGTTATATATACATATATGAATATATATCTCTTGGCTATATACACAAAAAGACAAATATATACAAACGTGATAGTTATATTAATTTAATCCGAGAACTTGATGAAAAAAAATAAATAAAATTTATGAATAATCCTGCGGATTAGTATATATTAAACTCTTGTGCACAAAAAATAGCAAAAAATAAAAATAAATAAAAAAATGTATATCAAAAATTAGAAATTTAGAAAATTGACGTGGATGTTAGTCGGAAATATACATAAACGCACGCACATCACGTATAATTGGGCTACAAACATATTGCAAACACGTCATCATGTATAAATAATCATTTAATTATTTTTCTATCAAAATGGACGAATTTTTGAAGCAAAAAAACGTTGCAATTGATAGTTGGGAATATTTTGAAATTTATTAATTTTTTTGTTTCTAAATCAGATGTATAATAATTTAATATTATTAGATTAAATTATACGTTTTAGATAATTCACATAAATTTGTCATTATGTATGAATATTGAATCAATTATATTGGAATGAATTAGCAATAGGCTGTGATAAACGTGCTGCTGGATATATAGATGTGGGGGAGAAATTGCATTTGTGAAAGTTATGCGGAGGAAGAAAATGATAGATATGTGCGAAATTGATTGATTCACATCAAAATACCTCAGCTATCAATCGTGACCTCAATATGAAAGATTCTATACTGGAATGATATATTATGTGCGCGCATATTTAAACGTGAGAGCAATATATTTAATGGAACACTTAAAAAAAAAAAAAAACAAACAAACAAAAAAAGAACTTTTAGAGGCGCATGTTAATAATATCGAGAATTATACATATATATAATTATTATCAATATTAATCAAGATTCTCACTTTTATCATGTAAATATTAAAAAAGAAAATCATTGTTTACTTTGTAGAATACTATGTAAGTGAAAATACTGTATATGTACATGCACACGGGTAAATAATTTTCTCGTAGACTGAAAAGCCTCATGGTTCAATTATTTAATTTGAAACTATTCTAACTTGATATTGTGTAGTAGTGATATCTAGATAATAAGCTCTTGCTGTATTATGGTCTTTGTATTTAGTGTATAGCTATACACAGATTGCAGATGAGAATTTCGTGTCTTTGCTGATTAGTAAAGGGAATGGCTTTGGTTTAATCGAGAGGGCACGCGGCAAGCTATGCAGTAGAGCCAACGAGGTTTACCCATGAGTAATTCCCCCTCATCATCCACTGCCAAATGGGCTCTTACTTAGTTTCTGTGTGCCACTTACCTGCAACTCACGCAGACGAAAACTTTCTAGCAGTCAACTCAGTTTAGGAAGTTGACAAGATACCTGGCATCTGACTGAAGAGGATCATTGACTGTCTTTGGCTAGTTTCATATCTCCTTGGGGATGTGCCAAACTTTTAGACTATGGTTTTCATCTGGGAATTACTGATAAAGTCAAGTACACCAAGTGCCATTGGTGAGTATATAGTTTTATTGTATAGCTCCATGAGGAAGACGTCAAATACCATCGCTTCTTCAGAGAGCGTTGTCGTCTAAGAAGAGCAACTTGAAAACAGTGAAGATTCAAAAGAAAACAAGTCCACCAGGGATGAAGATCTTTCTTCAGAGTCAAACGGAGATTCAAACGAACCCAACCCAACACGGTATCTAACGAATCTGGAATGGAAAAGCGTGTTTCAGACATCAAAATACATCGAATGACGTAGACCAATTCAAGATTCATGAATGTCTTCCGACTGGAATCCAAGAAAAATGACCATTTCCTCTAGATAGGATGTAATGTAGTGTATTCCGCCAACGAGGTTGACATCATACAATAAACATTTTTCTAAAAAATTTGTTGAATGAATAAAAAATTAGTTGGATATATAATTCAAGATAATATACATTATAATATTTTATGCTGTATTAAATTATTGATAGCTTTAGATTAGTAGAAATATTTTTTTAAGTAAAATTTTGTGATAAATAATAGTATTATTTTTTGATTTTAGGATTGATTCTGTGAAATTTCTCCAGTGAATGCACGGGAAATTTTTGAAATCAGCTGAGGTGTATTGCGCCACGAGGGAGCAGCACCGACTGAGCGCCGCGTTGACGCGGAGAGAGAGACAGAGAGAGACACTTTGTCGTTCGTGCTCGTTTCGCGAGATGTTCCACCATATATCTCGCGCTTTATTCGATGTACATTTTGGTTATTCGACATCATCAGGTTCCATAACCTCACAAGTAGCGAGATTGCAATCACAACAAAACCGACGCGGCATCACAAGTATTTTGTTGTCAAACCAGAGTTTATGTTGACCGTGTATTTGTTTTGTTGAAGGCATCAATTTTTCTCCCAACGATGTGTAGACGTGTATTTGGCCCCAGTGAATCTGATTCCTAATACCAATAGTTTGAAAAATGGGGGATATCCGAGCTGGGTTGGATGAATTAAAGCTTGATGTCGCGCTATTTGCCGATGTTAAATTCTATGTGAGCGGAGAACCTGATCCAAAGGTAATAAAATAATTTACAATCATTAATATGCCTATTTTCTCGATATCAAATACAACAATAATAATATTTACATTCTGTATAATCGACCATATTCATTTGTAGGTTCTGTCGCTCCTTCAAAAAGGCGGTGCTGAGCAGTCAAATTACTTTAGTGATTTTGTTACACACCTGATAGCCGGATATGACGCCGAGGAGAACGATATTTTTGAGGCTAAAGATCTCTATGAGATTCCGGCAGTTACTCAAGAATGGGTGATACAATCGGCCAAGTGTCGAACACTCTTATCGACAAAATACTTTTCAGCCGAGGACAACCAACTGTTCTCCGAGGTGCACGCATGTGTGTCTCAGGTGAGCCAGGCAGACAGTCGTGCGCTGTGGGCGATGATTGTTTTGCAGGGTGGAAAATGTCAACTGCGCTTAGATCGCTCATGTACACATTTAATTGTTGGCAAAGCCAGTGGGGCAAAGTACGAAGCAGCTTTACGTCACAATATCAAAATTGTGACGCCAGATTGGGTGACAGAATGCTGTCGAGAAAAAAAACTCGTGGATGATACTAATTATCACCCGCGATTGCTGGTCTATCCATCGCCAAACAGCTCGACTGCGCTTATTACCGGTTTTATGGACGAAGACGGTGATAATGCTGTCAGTCAGGAGGAGCAGGATCGGACGAAAGCCATGCTGGAGCAATTAAAACAACGAATGCCTTGGAACCAGCCAAATACCACTGTAAACACTGCCCAAGCCTTCAGCACGAGCTCCACGTCCTGTGTCTCTGTGCAGTCGTCCACGACAAATCCTGTGATTGGTTCGATGCAGATGCAACCACAAGTTCAGAGCTCAGTGCTGCTGTCACAACCGCTGCAAGAAGCTCAGCAGCCTTCTCAGCCCACATTTACTCGCGCTGTTTCTGCGGCCAGTGTTGCGGTTTATAGCACTACTATAAACACGGGAAACAATCAAAATTCTATTCAAAGTGCTTGGCTCTCGCAGGGAAATAGTGCGGTCCAGGGTAAGCCACAAATTCAAGAAGCTCAACTTCCACAAGGGCAAATGACCGCACCACCGCCACAGCAGCAACAACAACAACAACAACAACAACAACAACAACAACAAATTATTCATCAACAGCAAATGAATCAGCAACTTCAAATAAATCATCATCAGCAGCTTCAACAGCTGCAGACTAATTTTTCACCGCAAATGTTAAACACCCAGGCCTTATCGCAGCAACAACAGCAACAACAAACTATTCCTTTGTCTCAACACCAACAAATTATGGCTCCGCAGCAAAAAGTTATCAATCAATTGCAGCAGATTCCTCAGTCGCAACAGTCACAGTTGGCTCAGGTACCGATTAATCAACAAATTGTTCAACAAAATATCCAGCAGCAACAGAATATTCAACCAATGGGACCACCGCAACAACAACAACAACAACAACAACAGCAGCAAATAAATTCTCAGCAACTTATTCCTCAACAGCAAACAAATTCTCAATCGCCACTGAATCCACAGCAACAAATAAATCCTCAACACTTGGCTCAGCAGCAAATTGTCGCCTCACAACAGCAACAAATGTCGCAATCTCAACAACTAACACCCGAGCAGCGACAGCACATGTTGCTTTTGCAACAGCAACAACAACAGCAGCAAAAAATTCAACAAATTTCTCAACAACTGCAGCAATCAGCTCCGCAGGCATCGCAACAATTTATCATCCGCGAGGGTCAGCTGCAGCAGCAATCGTTGAACCAAGTTATGAATCACAATGCCCAGGGATTTATTGTAAACCGCGAGGGTTGGCAGCAACAGCAGTATCAATTACAACTGCAAAGACAGCAACACCCGGGTGGTCAGTGGACACAGCAACCACCGCAACCTCCGCGCCAGTTGATTCACTTGGATGCTCAAACGCACCATCAATTGCAACAAATGGATCCACAGCAGCGTGCTCAATTTATTCAAAAGCTTCAAAAGTCCAAGAACTTGCTTTTGCAACAACGCCAGCTGCAAAACCGTCAGGGACAGCCGGTTCCGCACACGGCGGTCATTCGACCACCAGGTCAGCCGGGTCTGCAGTTTGTCCAGCAGCCTCGGCCGCAAATAATTAACCAAGTAGTCCAGGCCGCGGCGCAAAAGCCCATGCATGCCGGCGTACAGCCACCGGCACTTACGCCAATCAATTCTCCGAATCAGGTGATTGTCCAGGCTGCCGGACCGGGACCAGTGCAGGCACAGGCCGCGCAACCTGGCCAACTCTTTCCACAGCAGAGTCAACTGACTGCGCAGCAAATTGCCCAGTTGCATATGCAAAAGCAGGCCCAAATCGCGAGAATTCAGCAGCTAGCGCAACAGGCCAAGGCACCCCAGCAGCAACAACAGCAGCAACAGCCGACCGTGCAACAGGATGCTCCGCTCACACCACTGCCGACCAATGCACAAATATCGCCAGATCAACAGTTGATGAATTCTAAAACAAAAACGGCACTGGCCAACATGCTGACGAGTCGCCTGCAGGGCGGAGCGACAGAGGGAAGTGCCGCGGGTCAGCTGAGACTCATGACAGCGCAGCATCGAGCTCCTCCGCCACCTCCGCAAGACCCGGCGTTACTCGCTGCCTACCAGAGAAGAACTCTTGGCAACATTACCAACGGGGCGCCGCCGGGAACTATGAAAATGCAGTATGCGCCAGCAATGACTCAGCCAAAGGCGCAGTTTTACGGGCACAATCCAAATCTCAAGCTTCCACCGGATCTTTTTTTGCTCGGCTGTATTTTCGTAATTGTCGAGTACGAGAGCCACTACACCGCGGCCGATATGTCCAAGTGGAAGCAAGTTATCGAACGACACGGTGGCGAGGTCGAGTCGCAGTACTGTCCCCGTGCTACGCATATTTTGGCCATCAGTCAGAAACATCCGGTGGTTGTGCAGGCACTGCGCGACGGAAAACGATGTGTCAACGCTCACTGGCTGTCAGATGTCGTGAATAAGCAGCAGGTCGTTCCTCCATGGCACTCGCTACACTTTCCGATTCCATTTGGTGTTACTGAGACACCCTGTGCTAATCACATTATTTCTTTTTCCGGATTTGAAGGAGAGGAGCGCGTCAAGCTCAAGGCCATGCTTGATGCACTGAATGTAAAATACACGACGTACTTTTCGCGACACAATACCCTGCTGATCTGTCGCAGGCCCGATGGACCAAAGTACAAGCGCGCCAGAGAGTGGCAGACACCTGTTGTCAATGCCCAGTGGCTCATGGACCTTCTGTGCGGACAGTTGAGCGCTCTGCATCAGGTCGATGCGCCCAAGTATCAGCAGTTTAGCTTGAGCAATCCATTTCGACTTGATTACTCGCTCGTGGCGCATCTGATGGCCGCGTGGAAAATGCCGATTAATATCTCGCAGGACTCGTACGATAAAGTAAAGCAGGTGGGCCAGGGTCCGAATGCCATGAGGAAGTACAAGAAGCCAAGGTTGGATGGACCGCTGCTTAATAAAGAGCCGCATCTCTTGGGGCTTGATGAGACTATTGTCATAACGAATCCGGATCCACCGGTGGCGGAGAAGCAGCCGAGGATTCTCTTTTCGGGAACAAATCCGGCAAAGCATGCCAAGAGAATTCGAGAGTTAGGCGGCGCCTTGGCGGCCAGTTGGAGGGATGCTACTCATCTCGTGATGCCAGCTGCGTACAGGACAGTGAAATTTCTCTGCTGCTTGTCCAGATGCAAATACATTGTTAATATTCAGTGGTTAAATGATTGCTCGGCAAAAAATACTTTTGTTGATGAGTCGTCGTATATTTTGGGTGATGCTGAGTTTGAGAAGAATTTCAATTGTATTATTGGAAAAGCTCTGCAAAGTCCTAATCGAGGATCTGTACTTAAGGTTAGATGAAAACTTTTAATTGATTACTTGGATCGTATAATTAAATTATTAAGTTTTGTCCGTTGAACTGATAATAATTTATTGATTTAAAGGGTAAAACGATTTACGTGACTCCAAGTGTTGTACCATCGCCCTCGGCATTTGCAGAAATTGTTGAAAGTGCTGGTGGTATTATGGAGAAAACTCGCAGATCTCTCGCGCAAATTCAAGAGATGAATGCCAATAAAATAAATTATATTATTGTCACACATGATAAAGATTGTCATCTACTTGAGGATATTCGTCGTGCTGATATTGGTAGAGTATTTTTTTTTAGTTTATTTTCTTATTAAATTTTTTATTCTTTATTATTAATCATTATTTTATTATTTTTCAGATGTCTTCAGTGCAGAGGTTGTTTTGAGTGCGGTGTGCCAACAAAATTTGTCAATCGATTGATAAATTAATATCTGTGAATAACGCGATTTTTCTTGGTAAATTTTCACTAAGTAAACATATATAAACAAATGAAAAAAAGGAAGAAAAACTCTATCTTAAATCATATTTTTGACAATTAAGGAGTATTTCGTATATATATACCTAATGGGACAATAAAAGTAAATACTTTACTACTAAAAAATATAAAATGAAACAAAATCAAATATATTTTATTGTTTGTTTAGATTATCCAGAATTGGATGTGAATCAATGTGCGCTGTAGTTGTTTCCAATTTACCTGCAGCTTGACTCCCATTATCCAGCACTTTCCCGCCATACTTCTCTGCTTTATCTTCCCACTTCTCTTGACTAATTCCAGCCGGACCATCCATACTTCGACGTGCTTCCATCATCAGTCCCGCATCAGCCATGGGATAACTATTTCCGCGATTTTGCGAGGTGTTGTCAACGAGAACCTTTACCAAAATCGGTCTATCACAGGGTTCTGGACATGGCGGGCAGTTTGGATGTGTCAAAGCAGGCATGGCAATGCCAGATCGACGTGCCGGGGTAACGAGAAGCGGTGGCCAACCGATGGAAAAAGGCAGGTACTTCGTGCTATCCAGAGCTCGGTGAGTGTATGCATGCTGCGACAGAGGTAAATTGTGCTGTGGATAGTAAAAATTTGGATTAACTCGATAGGCAAGCTTGTGCGGATATTGCTGACTCTGTCGCAATCCTGTGGGTCCTCTCAATGCTTCCTGGCTGGCTGCGGGAGCACTTGGCGCCGGATAACCCGGCGGCGGCTGGTAGCGCGGTGGTGTTGGAGCATGACCGAATGGTGATCGTGTCACTGGGTAGACAAACGGACTCTTGATGATCTTGGGTTCCTCAACTTTTCCTCCACTCGCCATGGAATCCCTCATATTGTTGTAAATATGTGGATAGTACTGATGGCGCAGTGCCATGAGATTTTGCGGCTGATGTGACCTCGAGTATTGCGGTGCAGACGTGTCATAGCCGTACGGCATAGTTCCTGATGGACCGTAAGGCGTCAAATAATTGTTTGGCGGAAGGACATAAATAATTGGCCGCTGACAGGGATAGTTTTCGTAATTATGCACCGGATATCGGTCGTAAAATCGCTGATGTCCCGCGTCATAACTCGGATGATTACACTTACTGTCGTGAACGTGATCATTGAATTTTATCACCGGTCCTCCGCCGAGTGATCGACTGCCCTGACTCATCACTGGCTTTTGCTCGGCGGCTTTTGGTGCGACAGTTGTCGTTACATTTTTCGTCGAATTAACATTTTTTCTTCCCGCGGGTATGTCAATTTTTTTGAAGCAAATCATGTACTTGTGGCCCATGTCTATGGCTAAATAGACCACATAGTTGGACCACATGTTTTTCATAAATTTCTCCCAGTCGTTTGCATCCTCGCTCGACATATTGGAGCTTTTTCGATACAAGCAAATAATGTTATCCTGATTTTCTACATTTTCTACCAAATCCTTCCAGCCCTCGAGCTCAAGTGGCTCCGTGCCGTTAACTCCCTTGCGCTTCTGTAACTCTAGAGCTGATTTGACGACTCCCGCGGCGTTTTTTATTTTTATATCAAGCGTACTTGAGTTGATAATTTTTTTCATTAGTTCTTCCGTGGTTACGGGCGTTACCCGACCCTGTGCCATCTCGCTCAGCCAATTAATCCCGCCATTGTCCTTGAAAAACAGTCCGATAGTCTGCAAGGCTGCCTTGGTGTCTCTGTTGGTATTAAAAATAATTTTTTTTTCGTTTATTTTAGGATGGTTATTGTACTTACTCCGGACTCGGTGGAGTGACTTCTAGTGAATTAAGAAGGGTTGGACTGATAAGAAGTAAGAACACAAGAGTCTGAGGATAAATCATGTCTGCTTAGAAATTTAATTCAACATCTAGGCAGCTCGTTGTTGAACTGGCTTTCATTGGCACTCAAGGACGATGAAGAATCGCACCTCGTTATCAAGCACCTTTGTATGTGTGTGTGTTATTATTTCGATTATTAATTTTTTTGCGAGCGAGAGAAAGTTTTAATTGACAATTCGTTACGCCTAATTTATAACAGACATTTATGAACATGATAACAGTATTAAATATATTTGTTTTGATTTTTCTAATATTTTTTTTTTCTTCTTTTTTATAGTTACGTCATACTGCAATTGTGTGTACTTATAACAACAAAATTATTGTTTTATGCAGTCATATTACGTTTATTCTTTACTCGGGTTATTAATCAAATTATTTATGAGTTTTTATATACACTATCGAACTTGTAGATTGACCATTTGTGTGAATTGATCTAAAAACTTTGTGACGTAAACAAACATATTGTGATAGATCGCAGGATAAATTTTTTCTATCGAACAATCATAGGGAAAAACTGTTTGGAGTAAGTGATACGGTTTAGTTGGGGGATGAAGAAATATTAATCCACTGCCACTGTCCTCATTGATCCATTTATTTGTTGTTGTAGGAAATAAACTGATATTATTTCTCAGACAATCTTCCTAAAAATAATTTTAAAATACATTTATATCTTTGCAATTTATTTAGTACTTTCAGTCCCCTATTTGTAGGGGTTGATGGTGTCTTTTTCAATGTAAATTAGATCTGCTCCTAGAAAAATATCCTTAGTTATTGCTTACTTATTACTAAAACTAGATTTAGTATAGTGCACAAAATGCGCTAAATTTATTAAATTTTATTTGTTTGATAATTTCAGGAATGGTCAGATTAGCATGGACATGATGTTTAACAATAAGGCAATACAATGGATGGGTGGATTTGCCATTCAGCTAAACAAGATAGCTTCGACTTGCTCCTGCCGCAAGTTCGAACAGCTCTTAGGCCGGGAGCCGGTGTGAACGTCGGAGAGAATCGCCTGATGTAACTGTGAATATTTTCAGATATTTTGATTTTTTTTAATTGGAATTAATTATATAATTTGTTGTTATTACAGCGGTCAATGAAATCTCGATCGGTGGAAGTCCCTGGTGGAGTATATTCCAAGGATACAATATATACTACATGGAATCTCAAGAATAATCGACGTGCGAGTAAATACTACTGTATGTTTTAACAAAGTAACATTTCCAATTGACTCTAAAAAATTTTCAACGGTGTATTGTATATATGTATTCTATGTATATGAAGAGAAAAATAAAATATTGTATTTGTCTCATTTGTGTGGGTGAAAATAAATATTGCAAACTGAGGATGAATAATAAAAGTTTCACTTTAATAAAGAAAAATATATGAAAACAAAAAAAAACCTATTAACATTATAAAAAATATATCTTAAAGCCTTATCGTTATAAAATTGTAAGGAAATCATACTATAAAGAAATTATAATGCGATGCTTACAATATATCATATTGCAATTAAGTATGTATATCACATGTAACTTAATTTCGTAGATTGAATAGAAAATAAATCTATTCCTAAAATGCTTAGACATTATTTGTTAACTTTACTATGCCTTGTCATATGATTCTGATACAATATTTAGTCGATTATAGCCAAAATTTCAGATTTTTTTTATGCCCTGTGGCGCCATCTCGCGATTGTTTTTTCGCAACTATGTGGAAATTTTGGACTTTTTTGGCCTGGTAGCGCCATCTCGCGCTGAATGGTCGGACAACGATTCCGGTGTTTCGAACAGTGCGGAACGGGGGATCGTCAAATTTTTAACGTCTGAATAAAAAAAAATTTTTAATTCAGCATCGATATCAGTAAAAAAAAAGAATAATTTGAGTTTAGAAAAAATTTCCATCAAAGGATCTCCCGATTTTCGACGAAAAAATGGCCCGAAATTACCGACCCCCTATAGGGCTCTGTAACTAACTTTTTTGTTTATAACAATAGGGGGGCGGACGATGGCTCTATGGAAAGATAAAAAGTTACCGACATCCCTGAGGCGATGGCTCAACCCTGCCAAAAATGCCCTCAAAAATGCTCTAGCTCCAACCGTTCTCGAGATATTTGCAAATAAACAATTTTTGCAATGTTTATTCGGCTGCCGCTTCGTTGTTTATTGACAGATTTGGCTGAAACTCAGATGGTATTACCTGGTCAGGGTACCCAACGTTCATGCCAAGTTTCAAGGTCATCCGATGATTAGGGGCGAAGATACAGAAAAGGGGTTGAAAAAGTTATAAACAATTGCAACGGAGGACTTCTTTACCGGCCGATTCAGTTTCTTTCAAGTTTTTTTTTTTTTTTTAATATTTTTACAAGTCTTAATACCTGTTTTTTTTATAATTTTGGAAATTATTTTATAAATAAAAAAAAAAAAAATAATTCGAGTCGAGAAAAAAAATTTATTCAAGGTCAGAAAAATTTTCCATCGAAAAACTTCCCGATTTTCGACGAAAAAATGGCCCGAAATTACCGACCCCCTATAGGGCTCTGTAACTAACTTTTTTGTTTATAACAATAGGGGGGCGGACGATGGCTCTATGGAAAGATAAAAAGTTACCGACATCCCTGAGGCGATGGCTCAACCCTGCCAAAAATGCCCTCAAAAATGCTCTAGCTCCAACCGTTCTCGAGATATTTGCAAATAAACAATTTTTGCAATGTTTATTCGCCTGCCGCTTCGTTGTTTATTGACAGATTTGGCTGAAACTCAGATGGTATTACCTGGTCAGGGTACCCAACGTTCATGCCAAGTTTCAAGGTCATCCGATGATTAGGGGCGAAGATACAGAAAAGGGGTTGAAAAAGTTATAAACAATTGAGACGGAGGACTTCTTTACCGGCCGGTTCAGTTTCTTTCAAGTTTTTTTTTTTTTTTTAATATTTTTACAAGTCTTAATACCTGTTTTTTTTATAATTTTGGAAATTATTTTATAAATAAAAAAAAAAAAAATAATTCGAGTCGAGAAAAAAAATTTATTCAAGGTCAGAAAAATTTTCCATCGAAAAACTTCCCGATTTTCGACGAAAAAATGGCCCGAAATTACCGACCCCCTATAGGGCTCTGTAACTAACTTTTTTGTTTATAACAATAGGGGGGCGGACGATGGCTCTATGGAAAGATAAAAAGTTACCGACATCCCTGAGGCGATGGCTCAACCCTGCCAAAAATGCCCTCAAAAATGCTCTAGCTCCAACCGTTCTCGAGATATTTGCAAATAAACAATTTTTGCAATGTTTATTCGGCTGCCGCTTCGTTGTTTATTGACAGATTTGGCTGAAACTCAAATGGTATTACCTGGTCAGGGTACCCAACGTTCATGCCAAGTTTCAAGGTCATCCGATGATTAGGGGCGAAGATACAGAAAAGGGGTTGAAAAAGTTATAAACAATTGAGACGGAGGACTTCTTTACCGGCCGATTCGGTTTCTTTCAAGTTTTTTTTTTTTTTTTAATATTTTTACAAGTCTTAATACCTGTTTTTTTTATAATTTTGGAAATTATTTTATAAATAAAAAAAAAAAAAATAATTCGAGTCGAGAAAAAAAATTTATTCAAGGTCAGAAAAATTTTCCATCGAAAAACTTCCCGATTTTCGACGAAAAAATGGCCCGAAATTACCGACCCCCTATAGGGCTCTGTAACTAACTTTTTTGTTTATAACAATAGGGGGGCGGACGATGGCTCTATGGAAAGATAAAAAGTTACCGACATCCCTGAGGCGATGGCTCAACCCTGTCAAAAATGCCCTCAAAAATGCTCTAGCTCCAACCGTTCTCGAGATATTTGCAAATAAACAATTTTTGCAATGTTTATTCGGCTGCCGCTTCGTTGTTTATTGACGGATTTGGCTGAAACTCAAATGGTATTACCTGGTCAGGGTACCCAACGTTCATGCCAAGTTTCAAGGTCATCCGATGATTAGGGGCGAAGATACAGAAAAGGGGTTGAAAAAGTTATAAACAATTGAGACGGAGGACTTCTTTACCGGCCGAATGAGTTTCTTTTAAGTTTTTTTTTTTTAATATTCTTACAAGTCTTAATACATATTTTTGTTTTATAATTTTGATCATAATTCCATAAATAAATAAAAAAAAAAAATTCGTGTCGAGAAAAAAAATTTATTCAAGGTCAGAAAAATTTTCCACCGAAAAACTTCCCGATTTTCGACGAAAAAATGGCCCGAAATTACCGACCCCCTATAGAGCTCTGTAACTAACTTTTTTGTTTATAACAAAATTTTCCACCGAAAAACTTCCCGATTTTCGACGAAAAAATGGCCCGAAATTACCGACCCCCTATAGAGCTCTGTAACTAACTTTTTTGTTTATAACTTTAGGGGGGCGGACGATAGCTTAATGGAAAGATAAAAATTTACCGACATCCCTGAGGCGATGGCTCAACCCTGTCAAAAATGCCCTCAAAAATGCTCTAGCTCCAAAAAATGGCCCGAAATTACCGACCCCCTATAGAGCTCTGTAACTAACTTTTTTGTTTATAACTTTAGGGGGGCGGACGATAGCTTAATGGAAAGATAAAAAGTTACCGACATCCCTAAGGCGATGGCTCAACCCTGTCAAAAATGCCCTCAAAAATGCTCTAGCTCCAACCGTTCTCGAGATATTTGCAAATAAACAATTTTTGCAATGTTTATTCGAATGGCTCAACCCTGTCAAAAATGCCCTCAAAAATGCTCTAGCTCCAACCGTTCTCGAGATATTTGCAAATAAACAATTTTTGCAATGTTTATTCGTCTGCCGCTTCGTTGTTTATTGACGGATTTGGCTGAAACTCAAATGGTATTACCTGGTCAGGGTAACTGCCGCTTCGTTGTTTATTGACGGATTTGGCTGAAACTCAAATGGTATTACCTGGTCAGGGTAGCCAACGTTCATGCCAAGTTTCAAGGTCATCCGATGATTAGGGGCGAAGATACAGAAAAGGGGTTGAAGAAGTTATAAACAATTGCAACGGAAGACTTCTTTACCGGTCGATTTAGTTTATTCAAGGTCATCCGATGATTAGGGGCGAAGATACAGAAAAGGGGTTGAAGAAGTTATAAACAATTGCAACGGAAGACTTCTTTACCGGTCGATTTAGTTTCTTTTAGGCTTTTTTTTTATTACTATTTTTACAAGTCACAATGACTTTATTTTTTTGTATTTTCAATAATTATTTTGTAAATAAATGAAAAAGGGGTTGAAGAAGTTATAAACAATTGCAACGGAAGACTTCTTTACCGGTCGATTTAGTTACTTTTAGGCTTTTTTTTTTTATTACTATTTTTACAAGTCACAATGACTTTATTTTTTTGTATTTTCAATAATTATTTTGTAAATAAATGAAAAAAAAAATATTTCGAGTCGACAAAAAAAATTTATTCAAGGTCAGAAAAATTTTCCACCGAAAAACTTCCCGATTTTCGACGAAAAAATGGCCCGAAATTACCGACCCCCTATAGGGCTCTGTAACTAACTTTTTTGTTTATAACAATAGGGGGGCGGACGATGGCTCTATGGAAAGATAAAAAGTTACCGACATCCCTGAGGCGATGGCTCAACCCTGCCAAAAATGCCCTCAAAAATGCTCTAGCTCCAACCGTTCTCGAGATATTTGCAAATAAACAATTTTTGCAATGTTTATTCGGCTGCCGCTTCGTTGTTTATTGACAGATTTGGCTGAAACTCAGATGGTATTACCTGGTCAGGGTACCCAACGTTCATGCCAAGTTTCAAGGTCATCCGATGATTAGGGGCGAAGATACAGAAAAGGGGTTGAAAAAGTTATAAACAATTGAGACGGAGGACTTCTTTACCGGCCGGTTCAGTTTCTTTCAAGTTTTTTTTTTTTTTTTAATATTTTTACAAGTCTTAATACCTGTTTTTTTTATAATTTTGGAAATTATTTTATAAATAAAAAAAAAAAAAATAATTCGAGTCGAGAAAAAAAATTTATTCAAGGTCAGAAAAATTTTCCATCGAAAAACTTCCCGATTTTCGACGAAAAAATGGCCCGAAATTACCGACCCCCTATAGGGCTCTGTAACTAACTTTTTTGTTTATAACAATAGGGGGGCGGACGATGGCTCTATGGAAAGATAAAAAGTTACCGACATCCCTGAGGCGATGGCTCAACCCTGCCAAAAATGCCCTCAAAAATGCTCTAGCTCCAACCGTTCTCGAGATATTTGCAAATAAACAATTTTTGCAATGTTTATTCGCCTGCCGCTCCGTTGTTTATTGACAGAATTGGCTGAAACTCAAATGGTATTACCTGGTCAGGGTACCCAACGTTCATGCCAAGTTTCAAGGTCATCCGATGATTAGGGGCGAAGATACAGAAAAGGGGTTGAAAAAGTTATAAACAATTGAGACGGAGGACTTCTTTACCGGCCGGTTCAGTTTCTTTCAAGTTTTTTTTTTTTTTTTAATATTTTTACAAGTCTTAATACCTGTTTTTTTTATAATTTTGGAAATTATTTTATAAATAAAAAAAAAAAAAATAATTCGAGTCGAGAAAAAAAATTTATTCAAGGTCAGAAAAATTTTCCATCGAAAAACTTCCCGATTTTCGACGAAAAAATGGCCCGAAATTACCGACCCCCTATAGGGCTCTGTAACTAACTTTTTTGTTTATAACAATAGGGGGGCGGACGATGGCTCTATGGAAAGATAAAAAGTTACCGACATCCCTGAGGCGATGGCTCAACCCTGTCAAAAATGCCCTCAAAAATGCTCTAGCTCCAACCGTTCTCGAGATATTTGCAAATAAACAATTTTTGCAATGTTTATTCGCCTGCCGCTCCGTTGTTTATTGACAGATTTGGCTGAAACTCAAATGGTATTACCTGGTCAGGGTACCCAACGTTCATGCCAAGTTTCAAGGTCATCCGATGATTAGGGGCGAAGATACAGAAAAGGGGTTGAAAAAGTTATAAACAATTGAGACGGAGGACTGCTTTACCGGCTGAATGAGTTTCTTTTGAGGTTTTTTTTTATTTCAATATTTTTACAAGTCTTAATACATATTTTTTTTTATAATTTTGAAAATTATTTTATAAATAAATAAAAAAAAAAATAATTCGAGTCGAGAAAAAAAATTTATTCAAGGTCAGAAAAATTTTCCATCGAAAAACTTCCCGATTTTCGACGAAAAAATGGCCCGAAATTACCGACCCCCTATAGGGCTCTGTAACTAACTTTTTTGTTTATAACAATAGGGGGGCGGACGATGGCTCTATGGAAAGATAAAAAGTTACCGACATCCCTGAGGCGATGGCTCAACCCTGTCAAAAATGCCCTCAAAAATGCTCTAGCTCCAACCGTTCTCGAGATATTTGCAAATAAACAATTTTTGCAATGTTTATTCGCCTGCCACTTCGTTGTTTATTGACCGATTTGGCTGAAACTCGGATGGTGTTCACTGGTCAGGCTACTCAACCTTCATTTCAAGTTTCAAGGTCATCCAATGATTCGGGACAAAGATACCAAGGAGGGGGAAAATTATAGATAAGCATATGGATATAAAAATTGAACTGCTTGATAGAGGAATAAAAATCCGATTAAAACAGAATTGAAAACAGAGTGTTCGCCGCTTTATTGTATATATCTCTCGCTTCTTCTTCCAATAAATTAGATACATATTATTTTCATAATTTAAATCCTATGGAACGTAATAATTCGAACTTTGTTTTACACGAGATTTATCTCGCTTTATCATTCATTCATCGCCGCACATTCAAATAAATCGTAATAAATCGTATAGGCTAATATATACAAGATTGTTTTATAATTCAATTCAAATTTCCCTCATTTTAATTTTTGTTTTCTTTCAGCAAGCTAATTCCATATGTTTCTGTTTTTGTTGTTGCACCCAATTATTACATTTTCGTCTTCATTCACACACATTACTCTCACGCCTCATTATTTATTTATTTATTTATTTTTTTCATTGTAAAGACTCTAGAAATATTGAGCTTGGTCTGGTCATCAGTGTATAATAGATGATAAATATATTATAGGACTGATTTTTCCTTTGGTTACTTTTTGTTTTCACATATCAGAATCATAAATTTCATGAATCAATGGTATTTTAATTTTTTTTTCCTGAAATAGTCAACTTTCGTCATCAAACTGGCTGTCGGATTTTTCTCTTAACTTATTCACTAAATACATATATATTTAAAAATGCCGTTTGCTTGGTCAAATATTTTTTTTTCTCTCTCTCTTTCTCTCTCAGCTCAATATCCAACTAATTTACGTATTTAGAATGCAAACAAACTGCGAAAATTGTGAATCTCTCGGTGTCACTCATGCATACACACTCATCTTACATTCTTCCACTTCTCCTATCATTACATAAAATTAATTAAAGCTAAAAGAAAAAATAAAACACTTACATATACAATAACTCTCCAATATTCCAAGTATAATATAATTCTCTCAGGCACCATTAGTGAGTATTTACAGTTGAAATGAATTATTGACAATCTAATGCAGTCATTCAACGAAACGAATCCGACAGCTACAAAAAACACATCACTCATATCCTCACAACACGTAAAAATAAATTCATAACAATTAAAATCAATCAACCAAGCATATAAATAATCTATTTGCAATTGTGCATAAATTTCTTTGTTGCCTAACTGAAAAATATTATTAAAAAAATGTCACATCATAGTCTCGTTGCAACCGTTAAATCTTGAAAATCCGGGATATTCATCATTACCATTATGAGATGACGGCACAGCATTATTATTTTTTATTTCACGTTTTTTACGTTCACGTAGCCTTATTGTATTTTTATAATAACACAAAATTTCTAAAATTTCATTAATACGCTAGGAGCCAGGGCTTGAATTTTCTTGACTTCGTCTTCTGGCCTCTAATTGTTCGGCAAGTAATTCTACTTCCCAATTATTATGTGCAGATTCATCACCAGCACTTCTTCGACGTGTCGGTGTCTCATCATCAGACTTGCTGTCATCACTTGTCGACTCTAAATCAATAGCTACTTCATCTTTCCACAAACTTTGCGGTGATATAGAACGCGGTAGATCCTGAAGCTGAAGAGTCTCTTCTTCCGAGTGTTCCTCCCATGATTTACGTTTTCTCGTTGATTCGGACTTGGGTAAAGAACATCTTAACCGTGGTTTTGCCGTTAAAACCGTGTCTACAGATCCATCTCGCATAAATGGATGATCTTCAGGCTCATCCACAGTATCTTCCTCCAACGACACGTCTAATTCCGTGCTATCATCTCCGGAATCTTTGTCTCGACCCTCTAGCTCCTGGATTCTTGTTTGTAATTGAGATATTATCTCATCGCGCTTATGAATCTCAAGCTCCAAGGATGAACATTGGTGTTCAAATTTCGTTTGAATGTCCTCCTAGAAAAAATGGTATTTTTTAAAAAAATGTTTTAAGCATAGAAAAAACAAAGTTCTTGTTAATTTCGATATTTACCAGACGTTTTTGAATGACTTCTCGGATACCTGTGACCAATTCTCCGAGGTACTCATCTTCTCGGGGCTTCGAGACCACTTGCAAGACACCTTCATTGCCCAGAGGACGGAAACTAAGTTTATTGGGCGGTGACAGCGGATCTTGCTTGTGTGTCTCATTCTGTAACTTTTGTTCAATTAGCTTGGGCGTTTCTCTCGGCGGACTCTGAAGAGTATAATTGAACGTCACGCTTTTTGATAGCTTCGAGTGTCGCGCTGCGTAACCCTCGATCGTTGGGGCACGCATGAGTTTTTTAAATTCAGCAGTGACTGTCTCGGGATCCGGAGTTGTCGATGTCTCCGAGCTGCCTGTCCGACTTCCTGCCGATAGTTTTTTTAAGATACTCTTGAGATTCCGCCTCTCCAAGGTCTCATTCTCCGGCGATAATGGATCCGAGGGAGAGCTGGATGATGGGTGCTCCTGTTGGACAAAAAAACGAAAAAAAAAAAAAAAATGTTTTGTCTCAAAACAACTGAAAATCTTGTTTACTTTTTCTCATGCATCAACAAAAAATGTCTATTATT
Organism: Macrocentrus cingulum; assembly: GCA_002156465.1. NCBI lineage: Eukaryota > Metazoa > Arthropoda > Insecta > Hymenoptera > Braconidae > Macrocentrus > Macrocentrus cingulum. The sequence goes on from MVJL01010776.1 coordinate 86,120, forward strand.
AAATCAATCAAAGTAAATAATAATTCAGGAGTGAAATCCACTTGAAAATTTAAAAAAATCAATTTTTTTTACCTTTTTCAAAAACTTCTAAAGATAATAGAAATTTTTTTTAGACACTATAACTTCACATCAGATCAATATTTGCTATACACGCTAGAAGATGGCGACTGCTAAACATTATAAACAAAGCAACAGTAAATTAAACTATGGCCGGTACGGATTCCAGAAGATATTGTAAAGAGATTTCTAGTTGGTACAAATGTTTAGCAGCCTTTAACCACGCGAGTAAAAATAAAAATAGGGGTGGTACAAACTCCCGAGGGGTGTGTGGAAATAATTACCGGCCGGTACAAATATCTAGCACCCTTTTAAATATACAAATTTCTGTTATTGATATTAATTCCCTTTAAATCGCGGCTATAATTTTCGTTTTAATCGATTTTTTTATACGAAATAAAATAACTTTTACTTCCCAATAACATATCACCCCTAGGATATTCATCCCTTAATTAAAAAAAAAATGATTTCATCAACTTACTCGATTAAATTTAGCGAGTTTTCTCACATACTCAATGGCACAGGCTTCCGAGTGACTTCTCGTGAGATTAACATCAAAATCACCCTCAGAAGCATCTCCACAGTCTAAACTCGAGCTACGTACAGCTTTTTCAAGTTCTGCCAGCTTCTGTCGTTCATTAAGAATCTTTAATTTCTTGACAAACGGTAGTCCACAGTATTCCGGCGATAAATCATCGACGGACGAGTACATTTTCGTTTGTTGCCGAATATCGGCAAGATTTCGCTTGATCTGTGGCTTGCGAACCGGTGGACTTTGTTGCTGCACTGAGGGCAAAGCTTCCTTAGTTGATAGTGAAGCATCTTTCAGCATTGCCCAGGGTTTTTTTGTCGTTGCAGACCCATTATCTTGCCCGCTATCATTCTCTATCGACACACGTGGACTTTTAACTTTCTCCGGGACTTTTACAAAGTGATGCAACTCATCTTGATGACTTTTTCGCGGCCAGAGCGACTCCTTGGCCGGTGGGTCTTTTTCTACGATAGGCTCAACTTCGTTTTTCGTGCGTAAAAGTAATATTCTCTGCAGCAGAGGCAGATTTTGGTTCATAGGATTCAATTGATCGTCAATTGGCTTTGATGATACTTGTGCTGGAGGTTGAGAAGCCGATTCGGCCTGCGGCGGGTGTTGATCCACGACCAAATGTCGCTTCTCCTCGCGCTCCTGCTTCTCCTTGAGTAATCTGAGACGTGCAAGAAGCGGAAGGCCCGCGCCCAGAGGCGAAACTGGTGGTTCTGCAGGTACTGCTGTGCTCGACGCTTCCTCAATTTTGTCGTCATCAATTTTATTCTGTCGTCGCAGTAGAGGTATCTTTGGTGCTAGTGGCTGCAATTCCATCGATTCATCCGGTCGCGTACGACGACTCTTTCGCAAGACATTTTTCAAGCCTTTCACATCGCTTTTTAGTTTATCAACTATACGTTTACCCGTACTGTTGTCTGAGGAATCGTGACCCGGTGATGTTTGCACTCGAAATGCACGTGCTACTCTTTGAGCCTCCATCAGACGTTTTCGCCCGAGATTTTGCAGGATTTCCTGGGCCTCTGGATAGTCCTTCATTGCTGCTAAGACATCCTCGCGTGATAAACTAAACAGCTCGCTGTAGCCAACTGATCTGACATCTGCGGTTCGCCTGTTGGAAAGAGTTTTAAAGTTGAATATAACGCTTTAAATACATTTTAGGAATATATGACAAGTTCAATCTTTCTTTCCACACTGAAAAAATTGATATTTCTTTAATAAATTGCGTGTTTAAAATTAAAAGAACATAATTTCGAAAAGTTGAAAATCATTTAATGATTGATATCTTGATAAGAATGAGAGTTGGACAAATTTTACTGAGAACCTTTTTTATAGTTAATAAAATTATCTACAAAAAAGGTTTCTTGAGAAATATTTTTATTTTCAATAGTTTTAAAGATATTTTGATTTAAAAGCAGATATTTTGGCATAAATTTTCGTTTAAAATTTTTATCAGAGATTGTTATACCTTTTAAAATATTAAATACTCACTTATTCAAGCCGTCCAAGTTGAGAATACCAATTTCCCCAAAAAAATCACCAGCTTTCATTGTCGTAAGTACTCTTCCAGTCTCACTGATAACCTCCAAGATGCCATCAGCGATAATAAACATTTCTCGTGCAACCTCACCCTTGCGACAGATTGAATCACCAGGTGTGAAAATGTATGCCTTCATCTTGAGTACCAAATCGTGAAGAAACTCGGGCTGACATTCCTGCACAGACAAGGTCAAGTTAATTTACATCGTCATGATTGTTGGTGCTCGTATTTATGCTGGAATTAGTCATTATTGTGGGTGTTAGTGTGGCTCTCGGGCAATTTTAAAGTCAATGGAATATCATTACTGGTCTCGTTAGTCTGAATTGCAATTAAGAGTTTTCCTACGGTCCACATAGCAATTACTGGCATTACCAGCAGTGACAGGTCATTGAAAAAAAAATCTCGCTGTGTTTTTTATTCTTTTTATTTTACTCTAGCTCTTTCTCTCTCGCCACTTTGTCTTCTACTGATCTCAACAGAACTCGAGGGCCATTGTTGGAATGCCAGATTCAGCGTGCATCGCGGATTCGTTAATAACGTACCAAGCTGACCCACATCTCTACTACTATTGAGTGCAAGCTTTTCCGGATTTATCATGCCACCAAGTCTATTAAGCTTGCGATGCAACGTGCCGAGTTTAGAAATGAATATCAAGGTATATAGTACTAGACAATGTTACAATTATCCTCAATCATGGGCAATTCAACGAATAATTCCTGTTTTAAATATATATACCCAGGATTTTTTATTGTTTCTTGAGTAAAAAAAAAATGAGCCATTGATATAATATTAGTGATTAATTTTTCAAAATAATTTATCATTAAAAAAAACGTATCATAATTTTTTTTTTCAAAAGTTTAGAATATTTTATAAATGAATTTTTAATTAATTCTTGATAAATGCAGAATTTTTTTTGTATATATTTCAATTGTAAATAAATAAAAGTATTTATTTGAAATAAATTAAAAGTTTCACATTCATAAAAAATTAATTAATAATTCATGTTTCAGACATGGTAAAGTTTTTGACATGGCGTTACTAATGCTGAAAAAAGCATTTTCCCGTGATATTTAATTGATATATTAATAATAAATGAGTATTAAACTAATTTAAAATGTTGGGGAATGAAATAAAATTTTTTTTACGAACTAAAGTTGGTTAAATAGAAATTATCCGCTAATTATACGGTTTCCAAGTAGAACAGCCTACGTTAAGTCAGACATTGGTGGTTATTTTTTTTATTTTGAAATTTTAACAATTTGAACGGTGAATGTTGTGATGTTTGATGGAGTAAAAAAGAAAAAAATTTGTTTTTTGTAAAATTTTTGAAAAAAGTATACACCTTCTTGAAATCCAGCTGTTTTCGCAGTTTTTTTTAGTTTTTTGCTGATAACTCGGTAACTAAGCGTGATAACGAAAAATTTTATGCAAGTAAAATGATTAGGGGTTTTATTTCCTACAAAAAATAAGGAATAAATTTTTTCGATATTTTGCTTTGTTTTTGAGATATTTGAAAAAATTAAAATTTCAAAAAATCAGTAATATCTCCAAAACTACGCAAGATACGAAAAAAATTTATGAAACATTTTTTATAGATAATTGAATCCCCAATAAATTAACTCCTATAACATTTTCTGTTATCTCGCATATTTTTCGAGATATCATCAAAAAATCACAAAAATCGCGAGATAACCAAAGGGGTACCCCTTCTAAAATTTTACGAAAAAAATAAAAATTTTTTTTATATCAACCAAACATTCTAAAATTTATCCTAGATACCTCAACATAATTATTACTATTTTTTAAATTAAAAATTACATATTTATGGTTTAAATAAAACATAAAATTGAATAATTATTAAATCTAAAAAAAAAAAAAAATGCATTCACGCTTGTTTTTATCCTAAATGTGACAGGACTCCGGGGAGTGCCCATTTGCAGAGCATAAAGAGACCTTACATAAAAAGAAGAAAAAAAAAAATACTGGGGCGTGACTGGAATCTCATTGGCAAGTTCAACTGAGAACAGTGCACTGGACATATCTCAGGACGCGAAAGCGACAGAGCGAGACAGTCTAGTATAAACGGAGTGACGCGAAAAGCTTCGCGCAAGGTTCGCCTATCGATTCACTTCCGCTATCGACCTTGCTTGCTTCTCCATCCAGATGGAAAGCGCGCGTCTTTATCTCATTGCAATGACATTTGTCAAAACCTAACTCAACGCTGCGACTAAATTCGGATTCAGCCAAGACGCACGGGATTATCCAGCTCTCAAGCAGCTTTAAACACATGCAGACATGCTTGCCCGACAGTTTGTCAATATATTTAATCAAAATTCATAGCAATAATCGTACCAGAGCTTAGAGTTACAGCGCTTACCTGGAAGATTGTGACCTTCTTGAGAACGGACAGATTGACATGAAGTGCCAGTTCAGTCTTGAGCTTGTCTGGCAGCAAACCAAGGGCAGTATTGATATCTCCGCCACCCTGAATTCTTCCCCTGGACCAGCTGTAGTCGTACCAGCGGAGAACCCGTCGCTTCATGCCACCCGGCACCTTGTGGTGACGCATGTAGGTCTTGGCGCCGTCTAGCAGCCGCTCAAACTCCAATCTGTTTGCATTCCTATTGGTGATGACGTTGCCCACCTGGCCCACTATCGTCGCGAATATGAAGACCCCGATGAGGTAGCTCACTATCGTGAATATATATCTGGTGAACCGGAGCAAGCGAGAACAAAGAGAAGAGAAAGAGAGAATCAGTTGTGATGATTTCGTTGGTGGTGCTATGGACGAGCGGCCCCGCCGGAGCCTTCCTCCTCTTTTTTTTATTATTTTTCTTTTCTTTACTTTTCAATTTATTGTATCTTTATTTCAGTGTGGCTTTAGCATATTTTCCAACCCCAAATCTCGCTTTATTGCGTCCTAATTTCGCCTAGGTATTCATGGTATAATTATTATTTAAATTAATTTAGTTGAGATTTACAGAAAAAAAAAATTATAATATACATTTTTCAGGCAATCAAATTTTCAATCACTTATGTCTTATAACATTTTTGTTAGAGAGTTATCGCTAAAAAAAAAAAAAACGCAACAAAATCACAAAAACAGTAAGATTAAAGAGTTTCTCTTGTCAATAGAAATCAAAAACATTTTTTTATCTCAATTAAATGTTCTTAAATATCATTTTTCGATATGTAACATAATTAAAATTTTTTATTTGTTCGTTTTAAGACATTTAAAGCATTAGTGACACAAAATTTGAAGAATTTAGTCTACAAATTCTCAGCACTTAATACAAATTGATCAATTTTTCTACCTGAATTCTTTTGGATTCATCTGTTGAATACAATAAAAATTATGATATAAAAATTTTTAAAAGGTCTTTTCATAGCCATTGAGTCGTGAACATTGAAGGATCTTCTATTGTCAATTGAACAATGATGAATGTCACGGGATGGAACAATCCTAATCGGGACACCTATAATGGGAAATAGCAACGTGACAAGAGGTTTAGATGATGATCAAGATGCCCCAGGACATTCATCCTCTTTCGCAAAATTCGATTTCACCATCCGATCGATAGCCATTTATCGCTTGGCCAACATCATTGCGTGAGATTGACCAAAAATTCGCCACAAATTGTTCATTCCCATCATCACACAGACAAAAGAAAAACTTAAAAAATTCTTTTCATACTTAAATTCATATCCAACTGTATTTTAATTAATTGAAATTTCCATTTTACTTCAATGCAGATGTATTATCATTTTAATTCAACGGCTAATTTATTATCCATTGAGTTTAATTTTTAGTAAAAACGTTGGTTAATCTTGTGCATATATAAAATTATTATTAATTATATATTATATCCATATGATTTTTAATTACTTAAGTTTATAATGTTCAATAATTATCTTGAGAGCTTTTAAAATTAAGGCAACAGCTCGTGCAGAATAATTTTCACCATCAACCCCCTATTCTTTTGCGCTTTTTTGTTGCATTGTTCCACCAGCTTGACTTTTTTTCTTCCCTCCATGTGTGAAGAATTTCCTCGCTAGAGAGTCATCGTCGCGTCCATGACCTCAAAATACGAACAAATTCTCAGAATTATTTCCAACAGACATTTTTTTTTTTAATCAGTCTAATAGTTGATCGAATATTTTTTCGTTTCTCTTGCAATGAGATGATTGATGATTTTTCGGCGAAAATATAGTTAACAGTGTAGGATTAAATGAACAATTTGATTATACGAAGAAATTGAAATACTCAGCTGGATATAATCTTCATTGCAGTTGATTAGATCCCCTGGAGTGTCAGTATATCCATACACATAGCATTAAGCAAGGCAATACGTTTAGACGAATTGCAATTAAACGTTGTTCGCGTTGTTAATTTGCAATTCAAAGATCCTGTAATCAATGGTATTCACACCACACACCATGACACGATGATCATCACACAGAATCCGCGGTAAAGTGAAGCTGAGCCTGGAAGAAACTTCGCCGCAATGCGGAAAGTCCTGTCTCACTCTTGTCCGTATCCAAGTCCATGACCCGTTTTCCTTCTTCTGGTCGTTCCCAGGCACAGTAGAGAGATGGAACCGTCGAAAATCCGCCGGCATTCCATCGATCCGTCCTCGACAATGGCGTCGCCTCGATAAAACGTTGATTGATCGTTCAGCGAGTTGTTGTTGTCTTTTTCTTTTTTTTAAAAATTCATTTATGGTGCGTGAGATCCCACGTGATTTCTCGCTGGTGAGATAATTTTTTACGATCGGATTTAAGATAGTTAAGGTTCGTTAGTGCAAACTAACCACTCATAATGCAAATTAATTGATTTTCCCAAAGTTTACAGTCGCTTCGAGAACTTTAACAATTACTTAATCAGTTAATTTAGTACATGGGTAAATATAGAAGGGTAAATCCAGATCAATTATTTTATCATGCACGCCTACCCCGGTTTGTTGGCTCTACTACACCACACGCTGCTTGTTTGATACGTTTAAATATATATCGTGTTACTCATACCAACATGATGCTTGTTTAAACAATCGCAAAATTAACAAGTACTGAATATTACTTCATTTTTCTTAGTTTTTTTCTAACATAACTCGGTAAATATTAAAAATAACAATAAATATTGTTGAAGCTAAATGATCAAGAGTTAAATTTTCTAAAAAAAAAAAAATCTCTTATGCATTTTTTTATACTTTTGGTAGTTTTAAGAAAAAATTGGATTTTGTAAAATTCATATTTTTCGAAATATCTCGAAAATAAAGTAAAATACAGTAAAAATTTATTTAACAATTTTTGTAGAGAATTTAATCCCTCATCTTTTCACTCTAATAACATTTTTTCTTATCTCACATATTTACCGAGTTATCGAAACATTATTGAGAAAAAAAAAAAAAAACCTTGTATTATCCGCCCATTTTGGCATTATAGTGACGCAATATTAAATTCTACCTAGCCAATAGCCAAGTCTTTCACATGACAATGGGATGAATGACATTTTGTCGTTGGATGGTATGAAGGAAGAAAAGAAAATCTAGCTTTAGTCAAGCTAAATATCTCAATAAAAGCTCATATATTTTTTTCTTCTCTTCAATAATCCTTTCACTGTACCCGCGATTATACACCTTGGATAATTTTTTTTTTCTTAACAATATATTCAGCAATAATTGACGCCATCTTATACATATACCTAAAATTTTTCTTTAGATATTCGCAATAACTTGACGGCCAACAATATCGAAGAATTATTATTACTAGTTTTTTCTTTTTTATCTTTCTGTGACATGAGTTGCCCTTGTCTATCTACTGTTATAACATACACTCTTGACCTATTTTCGCACATTCACTGAGCACGTTTCAGTGCTAAAATTGGACAAGCGAATATGTTAGCAGTGTCGGAATATTTTTTTTATATTTTTTTTTAGTCATTTTTCCTCATTTTTATCGTTGTTTAATATACTGGGAATAAAATATAGAAATAAATTGAGCTAATTATAAACCATGAATACCAATGCGAGTTAAGCAGCACGGAAAGGAGCACGATTATTTGTAATTTTTTAATAAACAACGACGGGAGGTTGGCTTTTGCGGTACTTTTTTTTTTTTTAGATTTAAAATCGTCAATTAAGACTTTCTCTTTTTTTTATATCTTTCTTTTTTTTTCATCTTTTTTTTTTCTGAAACGATACAGATACCCTCCGTTATGCTTGAACTGCAGTAGCCGGGACAGTCGGCCGCGACGAGCGAGGCTCCGGGGAGTGCCGCCCGCTATGACTCTGCCAACACAACAACAATACTCCGCTCACGAGTCTAATTCCTAGACACTAGGTGTGTATGTGTGTCTTGTTTGTTCCATTTAATTGGCGAACACATAAAAAAAAAAAATTAAATGTGGGACAATTGTAAGCACTCGAATTGCCAGCTGTGCCACACCACACACATTGGTGTATATCACTAGTAAATACAAAAAAAAAAACCAAGCATTTGATTGATAGAGCATAAAAGCCCATGTCACAAAATTTAACAAATGAATTGATAAATTTAATGGACTTGGCATCATGCCAAACAATTCAAGTTATATTACAAATTTATAATCACTCCCACGAAATTTAAATGAATTTTGTATACGTGTGTTTTCGTGTTTTTTTCAGAAGCTACTGATGTAGAACTCACTCAGCGTTGGTTTCAGGTGTAGGCAGATCTCCAATGGTCGTTAGAGTCAATGTAGACCAGTATAGCGATCCCAGATACTTCCTGGTGAGAGTGGCATACTCGCCAGGCCTGTAGGGGTACACCCAGTCGCCCTGAAAGCCCTCAGCCTCGCTCAGCAGATAGTAAAAACATCCGAACCAGTGGGCGAGTATGAGTAAAATATGAATGAGATTCAATACCCGCCATAAATTCGGATATACAGTCCTTGATTCAACCATGTAATAGTAATTATAAACTCGATAAACCTTGAGAAATCTTGGAAACCTGAGCATTGGATTACTACCGAGATTAACTTGAAGTAAATCCAGTGGAAGTAGTGCCAATAGATCCAAAATGAATGATTTAGATTTAATGTAGTGTCCAGCGAGTTTTTTGTTGTTATAAACCATTAGACCTTGTTCAAGATAGCCTGTACGAAATTGTACACCAACATCCAGGAAAAAAATAAGATCTGTAAAGCCATCACAGCCCAACCAGGCGGCCGGTGCTAATGCTTGCAGTTCTGGCAAACTCTGCCGGACTATCAGAGTCCAAAGATTGTAGAGAACACAGGCTGACAGCAACATAAGCCAGTAATAGTAAAAATTCTCGTCTGGATTAACCACAGTCTTTGGTGGCTTCTGCACTTTTCTCGGTCTTCTTCTGCGTCTTGATGAATTCTTGTCATCCGCTGGGTCACCCTCGCCCTCTGCCGTATCTAGCGTCTCCTGACTTTCGGGAATTTGTCGAGTTGAAAAACGCTTAAGAAAAGAATCCTCGCGCTTCAATGGTGGCTTTTTTTGAATCGTTGAAATGGCCGATGATAATTGCACGGTCGTTCGTAACTTCATCCATCTTTGATTGCTTTTCGTTCTGTAAGATAAAAACATTTTTACAATTATTCATCAAAATACAATTTTATTTATTTCAAAAAATAATAAACTAAATATAGCTGATGATGGAGAAATGGAAGCATAAATCAAAGCAGAGAAAAAGTGTAAAAAGGACAGAATTTAGGACGAAAATTTGTGGATAATTTAGATAAATTATTTATTGAAAAACAAAAAAAAATTTCTTGATGCAGGATAAAATCATTGATCTAATGATCTTTTTTTTTTGCCACTTATCGAGAGACTTATCTTAGACCCTTTTTTTTTTGCCATAGCCATCGGTTGAGTATCGGCGTGGGTTTTGTCCAATGTTACGACACCAAGATGCGATTTCCACCGGGACCTCACGTGGATCCTTTGAACGGGCAACCTAAGCCCGACTTATTTTCAATATAATATATTTATATAATGAACCAAGGAATATGCTATAAAACTGAGGTATTTTTTTTTTAATAATAATTGCGTTGTGACGCGACACAGACAGAGACGAACACACAAAAGATAATATAGAGAATATAACAGTACAACTGATGTGATTGTGCTTAAAAAAGACGAGCAAGAATACAGAAGACAGAGAGAAAAGAGACTTTCACAACTAAATATTATGATATATAATATTATAATATTCATTTCACATTCCCACACCTCATTTATTTATAATTTCAGTGATGAATATGACAATTTTAACTTGCAATTCTAGCAATATTTCACTAATCAACATTATCATCATTTGGAAATAATTTTCTTTCATATATAATATAGGTGACTGACTAAGCGTTCTATCAAACTACTACTCATTATTCATACCTCTACACAGACTCATATGCGTTCTATACTATATAGTAGGTAGAATTAATCAAGTAGGAAACAATAGACTTCAGGAGTGAGACAGTGATGTTTTTAGTCAGGATACAAGATACAATACTGGGAGTATATCTAAGTTTGGTGACATGCACGGTGGGTCTCGAGGCAAAATCGATGAAGAAAAAAAATTTTGTAGAGATGATGAGACACCTGCGCGATCCACCGGAAGAAAAGTAACGTAGATATAGAGTTAGTAGCAGTGATTTTGAATTATTATTGTTTTTCAAGGTGCCAATATGCTTTATTTAATAATCCAACTAATGATTTTTTATTTTGTGTTGCCATATGGTCCATTTGACTCGGGAGCTTGTACCTCTTGATTTTTCGAAGTGAGGAATAAAGTGCCATGACGGCTCGCACGTTACTCCACTTTTGTGAGCCCCTGGAGCTACGTGGACGCCTAGCAGACTCAGGCACTGGATGATCTGGAGGCAGGGTGCTGCTACCAACCGACTCCAACGAGGCATTTGAGCTCAAGCCGGCGCTGAAGGACTTCCTCAAGGATGCACGTCGATGCAGACGATCTCTTGGCGACCTGGACAACACAACCAACTCCGCCCTGATGATGCATACTATCATTTATACCTCCAGTCTCTCTCTGTCTCTGTTTCCGTCTGCCACGTTTTTTTTAGAGGATCCTAAACATGGTATTCATTATACTGTGTGCAATCACACTCATGACCTTTCTAAATTGGGTGGAAATGATGATCAATTCTCGGAAGACAGCGTGTGGGTGGACTGAAGCCATTTCCAATGACACTACTAGTCACTGTGCGGGGAAATCACCTCGGCTAATTCGATTCGAGGATTCGCTGCCTGTGCCAATCATTGACGATGAGTTCTCAGGGCAAATGAAAAGCCAGAGGGAAAAAGGTAAATCTGACACTCGGATTACTGCTAATAGGATTTTATATTGGTTTTAGGTATACAGATGGGTGAGATTGAGATACTACACTGTCATCATTTTCAACCCTTTTTCTCATTTATCCAGCCAATCGACAAAGTTTGGTTCAAGGGGACGTCGGTCAAGTTTCTCTATTTCCCTCTCTGTCCAAAGGGTCAATGTTCAAGAAAACCGTAAAATTAACCGTGAATACGTATTATTTGAATTTAGAACAAGTTTTAAAACATTTAGTCGAGATGAAAATTTTTATGAAATTTTCAAAGAGGTATATCCGTTGGATATCTTGTTTTTACGATTTTTTTCAGTTTTTGACTGATAACTCGGAAATTAAGCGAGATAATGAAAAATTTGTTAAGAATTAAAAGATAGGGAATTTTATTTCCTATAAAAAAAGTAGAGTAAATTTTTTTTTAATTTCGCTTTGTTTTTGAGATATTTTGAAAAATAAAAATTAAAAAAAAACCGTAATATCTCAAAAACTGTGATAGATACAAAAATTTGTATTCAACATTTTTTGTAGATAATTAACCCATTAATCATTTAAGTTCTATAATATTTTTTGTTATTTCCATTATTTAACGAGTTATCTCAAAAAAACTGAAAAAATCACGAAAATGTCAAGATTTCCAAGGGGTATATACCTTCAAACAATTTTTCTGAAAAATTTTTTTTTTTCATCTGAATCAAATGTCTTAAAATTATCTCGGGATGTTTGTTTGAAGATTTTTTCGGACCATACGCCCTTAGGCATTAGTTACGCGATCATTTGGGGAAAATCATATCCCTTATGTGTGTGTGTGTGATTTTTGTTTCATTATACGTTTGTCCCCAGCTAATTAATATTGCAACAGATACGGAACTGCGTGTGTGTAAGGAATAAAAAAAATTCGTTTATCCTGTCAAACTATTTTTCGTTGTCCAACTAAAAGATGCTCGGATTAGCTTTAATCAGACTGCACGATTTAAGCCTTGTTAAAACCAACGAGCACTTTTTATCATATTTTTTTTGTCTCTCATCGTTATACCTCTTTGGTCACTTACTTTGCCATCAAATGGAGAGAACGGTCAATGTAACTATTTACAATTCCAAAATGTTCTGAATGAACTGTAAACCCGGACACATCAACTAGTCGAGGTAAATTTCAAATGGAAACTTCTCGAGTCCACTCGACAGGGGATATGTTAACTGATGAAACACATTTGTAACTGCAACTTGCGAGTGGTAAACAAACTTTTTCACAGTTTGCCACGACCTATCGAGACTTTTCAACCCTCCAAAAAAGTAGATTTACTAAAAAAGTACATAAAAAAATTTTTTTTTCCACTTGAAATATCAAGGTGGCTTATCTAATAATATTACTCACACCTACCGGCATATATTCTAAATCTCCATACTGTAGGGATCGCATTGATCCAATTACACGTATTATCTACCCTCGCGGTAGAGTTGAATGAGCTGCAGGCAATTGCATCGTCTGATAGATTATAATTACCTCGCTAGACACTGTTATCACATCAGAAACACACCTAGAGAGAGAGAGAGAGAGGTCGCGAGATGAAATCACGCGCATTTTTGCCACGCTACACACACGACAGCTCTCTATCCCATCATCATCGTCGTTCTTTCCACACATGAGGTTTTCATCTTTTTGCAAGCATATGCACACAAGTGATGGGTCTTTTATCTGAAGCAGGAAATATAGGATTTAACTGGGACACATTGGATTACCTGATCATATAAAAACCAACTTTATAGTTATTGGATTCATGGCAATGGACGTTTTACTGCTCGCAACTCTGTCGCATCAGTCAAATAACAAAAAATTCATTCTGGAAAATGAGGATTTTTTTTTCTTGTTATTTTAACGGTATAACCGAGTGAGATCTTGATTTGTCGAGGTTTTTAACAACTGAGAAATGATAATAGTCAGGTCAAAGATACCATGAAGTGTCTGTGGCAAAACAAAGATAATGAGAAGGCAAGCTCCCAACGGGTGAAACCTCAAGTGTTCCTTTGATACGTTGCTGCCACCTTCTGTATCTGTCTTGGAGTAGCCTGAGGGACACTTGGGGGACGAGACACGTCGTTTCGTCTCGCTTTCAACGAGGTTGACCTCAGCTAAGTAGTTCTATAGGGTTTTCCTTAGGCCTAGGGCATTTATAAAAGCATTTTTCCACAAATTTGTCAATATTATACATGAAAACTAAGTATTTTAAGTGCTTGCAATTGCGTAGGGCTAACATGAACAACTGAGGAATGAAGACAAGCGCCTCGAGCTAACTCTCCCATCCAATTTGCAACTGTCACTCCAATCGTTCATGTACCTAGGACTGCGTACATCAGCCTAGAGATAGGGATTGCCTTCGTATTTCGCGTTAAATTCGGTGAGATTCGCCGCTGCTTCTCTATCAATGATGAACACGTACCTTGTTCCTCCGGGACCGTGCGGTGGCCGACTGCTACTGTCGTCCTCCTCATCATCCTCCTCGTCGCGAGACGTCGCGAGTGAGTGTGGCACCGAGGATGGCGCACTGCTGCCCGAATCTGCACCGGGGCCCATCCTCGAACTGCTTGGTGCTGATAGCGATGCACCTCCGCCCGGGGCCTCCTCGTTTTCCGCCCGATCCACCTGCAAAAAATAGCAATTTTCTTATTTTTATAAATTATTTAATCATTTAACTACAAAAAATTACGTATCTCAAAAAAGCGAATAGAAAAAATTATCTTGCTGTTAAAAAATAAAATATCTTTTAAACTACTCAAAATAGAAATTTTTTTCAAGAGACCTTTTTTGTAGAGAATTTTATTACCTACAAATAATGTTTTTAACAAAATTTGTCTCATTTGTATCGTTATTGAGATATTTAGCAAATAAAATGATCAACAGAGAGGGATGATCAGAATACCTTGAATTTTTTTGTCATTAAATTTTTGCCTTCAAGGACTTGTTACAGAAGCTGAATTGAATTTTTTCCCAGTAATTTGATAGTTAAACTTTGATTTAAAATAAGAAAAATCAGAGATTATAATATTTTACACCCTAAAAAAATTTTTTAAAGTTTTTACGGTAGGTTTAATACGTTCTGAGTATGATTTACAGTGGGCTATAAAAATTTATGTTTACGTTTGTGGATCGACAAACCGATAGTCATAGGACCTTAAATATTTAAGTTATTGAATTTTGGTCTTTTGGAAGCTGGTGCAGCGGTAAGATTACAGCTTTTATCGTTGTAAGCATTGAAACAAAGAGTATAGTACCCCGTGTGAGTGTGCTTTATACGGTTTTCTTGGACTTTAATAACGCTTGGAGTTAGTTTACGATCACGTGCGCGACATTTCATAGCTATACTCCCAAAGGGCTTGTAGTATATACGTGCCAGTCTCATCGCGTTCACTTTGCTTGAGAGAGAATACTAACTGTATACATCAGAGAATAATGTGTGAACGTGTATACATTCGAGATTTAAGCCACACGAGGTAGTAGCGGTGGGTGCTAGGCGCTTTTATTTATATATCTCGTAAGATACGTGGTTAGTAGAATAAAAAAAAAAGTCGAAAGACTATTTATTATCTTCATCGTACTACCTACATACAGAGTCTTCAAACTTTTTTTCCCCACATGAACGCAGAGTCAAGGTCCAGCATTTTTACCCTTTTTTTTTTGCTCCCTCTTTTACCCAAGGTAACTCTTCTCTCATAATTTTTTTGTTGCCCCTTTTTATTATCTCCACAGCCTACCAGTCCATGAAATGTCCCTTTGTCAACGTGTGTGTGTGTGTGTGTGTGTCTGCCAACATTATTGATATCACCGGGCATTTGACGCCTTTATGCAGCTTTTTTTTTCTTCCCTTTTTTTTACAAGGTTCAACGTATAAAATTGTGTATTAAGTATAAGTTTTATAAATTATTAGCCATAAAGTCGAATGCCAAGTTGAATTTTATGGGACTTATTCTTCGATTTTTTTAGAAAAAAAAAAAAAAATAAATAAATAAAATTAATGAGAAAAACTTTGAGTTGGAAAAGAGTAATGATGGAAATTCGTATCCCCCCATTGTGCATGGTCGTTTGGGTGTCTGAATATCTTGAAAAGATGAAAACTTTTACTTTCAAGCTTTTGTAACCAGCAATGACTATTTTACATTGCCTTAAACCCTCTCTCACTGATCTCTTTGTCGTCTGAGGTTGGGAGGAAAAAAAAACAAAGTAAAAGTTGGTAGAAAAAAAAAGCTGCTTTCCAAGATTTTACAAGCTCTTTGCCACTAGTTTTTTTTTTTTTCATAATTCCACGATGATATACCATGGAAAAATTATCTCTCTGTACCTTTTTTTTTAGGAGAAAAGGAGAAAAAGATTGTCTGCTTCTTCTTCTTTTCTGGCAGTTCACGACATAAATAACTTTTTTTTGGATTTAATTAATATCATACAACTGAATTAATTAGCAGCATGTTTTTCCTAGGTGGGAGAGAGGTAGAAAAAAAAAATACATAATCTGCGGAATTGCCCCAACCAATTCTTCCTGTTCCAGTTACGTCATTGGCTAGAGAAGTTACTCGTGAATCTTTCCACACACACACACACGAACGACGACGAGCAGAGCGGAATCGCAGAGAAAGCGGCGAGTAGACCTCAACCTCCGGCCCTCAGGTTATAGTTTGCTGAGCAGAAGAACAAACGGACTGTCTGTGTCTGTGTGTACTAGTATATACGTGGGTGTTTGCATGAGCAAATTCTCCTTTGCACTTTTATATTTCGACAAATGCATGGGGAAAACTATTTTCCTGACATATCTTACTCCACAAACAATTCAAGTTTTTCCCGCAGACATATAAAAACACTACATGAATAATGCTAGTACAATTCGTGTTATATATTCTATTATTGTCTACAAAATATGGACGCCACAACGTCGTGTATAGTTTTTTTTTCATTACTTTTCTGATTACTCGGTAAATAAGCAAAATAACGAAAAATATTATAGAATTGAAATGATAGGGAATTTAATTCCCTATTAAAAATGTCGAATCAATTTTTGCAATATTTTTCGTTGATTTCGAGATATTTTAAAAAAATATTAAAAATTCGTAATATTTGAATTAATTCTTAAAATTTTATCTTTAAACTTTTAAGTATAATAACATTTTTTATAATTTTGTATGTATATATCTTTTTTTCCACAAATGTCTGCGGTCGGTTAAGTTGATTGGACTGATAAAATATTGAATTATTTTTAATGGAAATACTTAAACTGAAGTATCTGGAAATCTGCCTGCCACACGGGAAATTAAGATTCATCTTCCAGCCAGGAACTCCTGATTTTTTTCCTCCAATTTCCTCATTTAATTCCTCTCTTAACTCTCAAATTATTTTTCTATTATTAATAATAATGATAATAATATTTAATTCAAAGATTTAACAATTGTCTAAAAAATAAAATACAACACTATAAAAAAATTCAGATATGTTGACATTTCACTTATGTAGGGGTCGTCATATAGCCCCAAGCGATCGTAAAATTATTGGTAAACATTATCACCATCGAGCTATACGCTCCTCCTGAGGCATATCGTGGAATTTACCGATGAACGATCCCAGCACATCAAAAGGCGTATACCAAGTAAATATATGCATTTCACCTACTGATATAATTATATCCCGAGGTTTTATCCCACATAAATAAACATAAGAATAATATTTATCGCTACAATAAAATCGAGAAAAAAAAATTTCCTTCATATTGATTTTTATTATGATATATGTCTAATGATGTCGAAAATTTTTCCATCAGGTATTTGTCACAGAAAAGTAATAAAATTGAATAAAAAAAGGGAAAAATTGAAAGAAAGAATCGTTGAGAATAATGATAAACTAGGTCACGATAATTATTTCCCACCATCAGAACGCGCGACTGATGGTGATAAAGTTGGTTGAAAAATTCCAACTGCTCCCTCAGGGGATTGCATGTCGCGCAATAATCGTTGCCTATACTTTTTTTTCTATACATAGAACGCTTTTATTTTCGCACATCCGTTTGCAGTAAAATTTACATAGGGCATTGGAAAGTTGATCAAGAAGTTGTTAGATCATTTCAAACTCATTAACAACTGTTACGATATTATGGTAAAATATCTGTTTTTTTTTTTATATAACAGCAAGAATCAACACTCTACGGATTGCTTGTTGTTTGTAGATGAGAAAAACTTGTTAACATGACACACCACACCTTTATATGTAGGTTGTAGAGATAATTTCAAGAGTTCAAGGGGCTTTAAACTGACTAACAATAATAATCCCAATTTAACTAAAATACTTAAGCTCTGTCTAACTCATTTGTATAATATACATCTCATTTGACTCCTCACCTACCTAAAAATCTAATTTAACTGGCAATCATTTTTAAAAAATTTTATCAGGTTTTTTACGAATAAAGTTAAATATATATTTTTTCTAAAAATAAAATTACAAGTAGAGTGATAGCAGTGCAATATTAATAACGAGATGGAGCTTTTGGTAAAACGTGTTTATCTACAGAAATTTCTGATATACACACTCTGAGAAACGTGCACATCAAATGTGTATATACTATCTAGGTACTAGGATTTTGCATGGTTGCGCCTAACACTATACATGGACGTCTAGCCATGCATATCAGTCTGAACTGCGAGCTTCAACCCACAAATCTGAGTTTGCAAGCGTTATAGGAGCATATAGAAAGCATCCACGTTCTGGATGCATTTCAGTCACACGTGGATTCGCTTGCGTGACAGTCCAGTGTATATTTCACGATTGGAGACAGGTGAAGTCTATCGTTGTGATAGCTGCATAAAAGAGAATTCACTCGAAAATACATATTTCTTCCTCTCCTCTTGTATATACCTATAACTTCCGTCAAAATACACGCTGAACATGAAAATGGATAAAAGAAACCAACGAATGATCTCGAGTACAAAGCAGAGAAATAAAGAATTTAAAGAATTTTTCCTGAACTCCTAGAGCCTTCCACATGACTTGGAACTGTTCTTCAATAAAGAGAATAGTCTGAAGGACTTGGCAGGATTATTTCACACTCTGAATTTCGTCCTAGTCGACTGGAAAAAAATAAGAGAGAAGAAAAAATAACGATAAATGAGTCAGATCTTACTACATATTTCTCAAGAATTTTTTCTTTCTAATTGGACACCCTGTTCGAGTGAGAGATTTTGTTCAGCATATTCAGGACGTCGAAATACATCATCCAGTGAAGTAGGCGTGCATATGTCATTTTTTATAAATAATTAAATTTTTCTATTCGACTCTAATAATATTTTTTGTCATCTTCCTTATTTAATGGGTTATCAAAAAATTAATAAAAAAAAAAACTACTATTCGTCATGTTAACGCGATATATTGCAGTTTAGCTGAGTAAGGAGCAACTGGCCAAAGGCAAAAGTCGTTTTCTCCAAGGCGCGACTCTCAGGATAGTGTGACATTAACGAGTTTTAGCACCGTGTGCTTTTCAAAATCGTTGGCATAAAGTTTTATCGCTGAGAATGAATAATTTCCACGTCATGTCAGCAAAAACCTCGCTCTCTGGACTAGAAACGAGTAATTAATGTCAAAATTACTTTAATTTCCGAGTTTGTTTTCAAACAAAATTTTATCTATCTCATTGCATATAACCTTCTGGTGAAAATCTACTCTCAAAACTTTTAAAATTTATTTTCAAGAATTGTATATAAAACGTTGTTTTATTAATCTGTTGTTTTAAAAAGCTAAGTTTCGTTTAAATGACCAATAAAAAAATTTATAGCACGTAATAAAATAGAAACAAGCATTTTTGGAAACGTTAAATTAAATTATTTAAAAACATAAAAATTTTTCCGCGCGTTTAAAGGACGTTTCACAGTGTGTGGCCCAGTTGCAAATGGTTTTTTACACATTTTTCAAGCTAGTGCACTGAATGGCCTCAGCAGTCCATATTTATTTAAATTATTTAAAATCATAAAAATGATCGCACGGATAAACAGGACGCTTTACAGCGTGTGGCCCGTTTGATCAGAAATGTTAAATTAAATAATGCAGTTTACTCGCGAACATGAGAGAATTTTTTGAATTTCAAATATAGCATTGTTAAAAGCAACGATATACACTCCACTCTGTAAACCATTAGTCTGTCAAGAAAGAAAAAATTTTCTTTTTTTTTATTGCCTATTGACTTAATCATATCTGACTGATGGGACACCTTAAGCTTTAAAACTAACAATAATCAAGTATTATTCATAAATAAAATAAGTTTTAAAACGTTTAGTAGAGATAAAAAAAATTTTTTCGATTATGAAATTTTTTAAGTGGTTCCACCTTGGAAATCTCGTTATTTTTATGATTTTTTTCAGTTTTTTATCGATAACTCGGTAACTATGCAAGATAATGAAAAATTTTATAGAAAGTAAAAGATAGGGAATTTTATTTCCTATAAGAAATATAAAGTAAATTTTTTTGAAATTTTGCTTTATTTTTGAGATATTTTGAAAAATAAAAATTTCAAAAAATCGATAATAACTAAAAAACTGTGAGAGATATAAAAAAATTTATCTGACATTTTTTGTGGATAATTGAACTCTCAATCATTTAAGTTTCATAACATTTTTTGCTATTTTGTTTATTTACCGAGTTATCCTCAAAAAACTGAAAAAATCACGAAAACTCCAAGATTTCCAAGGGGTATATCTCTTTAAAAAATTTTTCCAAAAAAAAATTTTTTTTTTATTATCATTTGATGTTTTAAAACTTACTCCAATTACTTTTTTTGAACAAATGTCAAACGGCAATGCTCAATGCAACGATATAATTCTAAAAACCATTGGTCTGATGACGAGCAAAAAAAAAAATTTTTTTTATTCCCAAAGACCTATTCGTTTCAGATGATCTGACGAGAGATAGAAGGATAGAAATATATCCAACTAATGGGACACCTCATTGGCATTCGGCTTGGCAGAGTGAAGCACTTCCGGGACTCGTCAAGAGATCGAGTGTCACGTTAGCGTCAAGAGCATCATCCGAGGACTATATGTAGGCCATCGAAAGATAAAGTTATACAGGTCATAACTCCAAAAGCGTCACCCTTGTACAGGGCTTTTTACGTGCGAGGATTAATTTCTCGCATGAGAGCTGCTCTTCAATCTAGCAAAATCCCTGCAACTAAGCCATGAAGCTAATTTGAGTGGGGCATTAAAACTGTGTAACATATCGCACAAAGTCAAATGTACACAAGTGTATAATTATTGAGTTTTGAGTATTCAATTTGTTAAATGGGCCTTCACAACAGAGAGACAAAGTTTGAACTAGACATGTACCCTTGAATACATCTTGGCAATTAGTTCCTCTCGAGAGAACGAGAAAGAGACACAGGATCTAGTGTGCTGTTTCCCTTGATGCCAGTGTCCAGTTGCCACTCGTAACCACGACAACAATCGATACGTCACTAAACTTGGCTGACAAGGGTAAGACGATACACTTCGATCAACAGTACAAAGCCAATACAAACTTTCTCTCACTCTTCTATCGTTGCGATAGGCGGCAATTATTTTAAATATCTCTCCACTTTATATATTTACGTGGATTTCTACTATCAAAGTGTTTTTCAAAATCATTTGGGAATTCGACAAGTAGAAAAGATGGGTGTCGCAAAAGAAAGTTGAGTGTTTTCGAAAGTAAAAAAAATATTTGAGCCTTAAAAAACAAAAAATTGTCATCGAAACTTTAACGAAAAAAAAAAAAAAAATTAATATATACGCCCTTTTGAAACTTATCGCTTCTTTCTACCCCCTGCGCCTGTGTCCAGTGAAAACTATCTCAACTTGAGACACGAGTAAGCCGTTGGAAAGCTTGATTCAGCTGTCAGCACAGTCTGCTCAACTCCTCCTATCTCTTCAGTTGAGCCATTATTGAGTTTTCACACGGCAATCGACGTCATCGCCAACGACATCTCGATGCCCTAATTTTTTTTTCTTCACTTCCTCGAACTTCTGTATGAAAAAAATTATATGTTACACCCTACTACGAGTAATTTTAAACTGCTTACAGCTGATCTCACTAGAATATATAGACTATGGAGATTTCAAAGACTGGCAGGGGATTTTTTTATCAACTCAACTTGCAGAACACCCTCGGCGACTTTTAGATGAGAGTTTTTGAAAAATTTTCATCTCGATGTTTTCGTTATTCCATATATGCTTTTATAATGGATAAAATATTTCACATGTTACGTGTAATATTTCTAGAAATAGTATACGGAATTCTATTGATTGATTGATTGATTTTTTTTTTTTTTTTTCAATGCTCAGCTGAATCAAAAATATTATTTCCTAAGGGAAAATATGTATTGATGCGAGTGCGCAATAGTAATAATAGCGTGAAGGTCAAGCTTTATTTTCTGCATCCATAATTTTATGTGGTTTACCATCAATTTTTAATGGTTTGTTTTTCGACTTGCAAAATAAAATAGATTAATTTTTTTATCTAAAAAAAGATAAACGTATGTTATTTACAGTTTGATTTGTAGTATATCATTATTTTTCGATGGGTTTTGTGTATTTAAATCTGCTCGGAATTCACGATAATACCGACATATTTTATTGGAAATTGGATAACCTGCAAATTCGGGTTTATAATTTTTTTTTTATTCAGTATTTTTCACGAATATATCGCGGTAGTAATGCCGAAGAGGTGTATGGTCCGGAAAAATCTTCAAACTAATATCTAGAGAAAATTTTAGAATATTTGAATCAGATAAAAAAATTTTTTTCAGAAAAATTGTTTAAAGGGGCATACCCCCTTGGGAATTTTGATATTTTCGTGATTTTTTCCGTTTTTTTGAGATACTTCGGTAAATAATGAAAATAGCAAAAAATGTTATAGAACTTAAATGATTAAAGGGTTAATAATCTACAAAAAATGTCGAATAAAATTTTTTGTATCTATCTCAGTTTTTGAGATATTATTGATTTTAAAAAATTTTTATTTTTCAAAATATCTCAAAAACAAAGCAAAATTTCAAAAAAATTTACTCAACATTTTTTATAGAAAATAAAATTATCTATCTTTTAAGTCTTATAATATTTTTCATTATTTCGCTTAGTTACTGAATTATCAGCGAAAAACTGAAAAAATCACAAAAACGGCGAGATTTTGAAGGATATAAACCTCTCTGAAAATTTCACAAGAAAATTTTTTTTTTATCTTAACCAAATGTTCTAGAAGTTATTTTAATTATAAATAATACTCAATTATTGTTAGTTTTACGGCTCTTTTTAAACACATAAACCAGATATTCATGAATATAAAAATTCAAAGATAATAACTGCTATAAAAAAATGGAAAGTTTTTTCGTTATCATGATCAAAAAGTGACTTGAAAAAAGACACGACTTTTGTAACATGGTTAGAGTTATATCACTTTGTAGAATATGCATAAATTTTTATTCGTCATAAAAGAAGGTGATGTCGATTTGAGAAGCCCTATATTTCCAAGAGATAGAATTCTTTTATATGTTCTCGCAGTAATTTTACGTTGAAGACATACTCACTTCAACAGAAAGCTCTTTCGTTCTATTGTTTTTTTTTTTTTTTACTTTTTCTGTCTGACGAATTAAATGTTTCACCACGATTAAAAGCCTCCTGAGTGCATCTCTAGGATAAAAAGTGTACACTAGTTTTTTTTCTGTCCCACCTCTGCCATCACCTGTCAACACGTATAAATAAAAGCTCGTATTTTTACTAGTTTTTCATTTCTCGTTGCTGTGATGCGAATCGTTGACTAATTTACTGGCGTTTTCGAGCTTCTAATCATCAAGTGAAATTGCTGTGAAGGGTATGTTTTTTTTTTGGACAATTTACACGTTACTTTTGACGTTAAAAAAAATTATTGGTCATAAAACCCCACGTGTTTTTCGATTTTTTCTTGTTCAAATAATTATAGCGGTTAACGTGAAACGTTTCATCGTATATAATGAGGCACACCTAACATTTAATTTACGAACGTGCTCAAGTACAGTTGCACTAATCCTCGACATAGTCTGAACATTGGAAGACTTACTCTGAAACTCAGTCTCTCTTACACTTCGATTTAACTGTAAATTTCAAAGAAAAATAAATATGTAAATAATAAAAATATTTTTGACTGCAAGTTTATTTGCATAATTTATTTCTATCAGTTATTCACTAAAATATCCAACTAATGCTTAAATTGTGTTAAGCGGATATATAACATTTTTTTTTGTTAATGTTGCGATAACTCTGTAAATAAACGAGATAACAAAAAAATATTATCCGAGTCAAATGATAGGAAATTATATGTTCCTCAAAAAATATAGAATAAATTTTTCCTGTATTTTGCTTTATTATTGAGATATTTTGAAAAATAGAAAATTTTCAAAAAATCTGTTATATCTCAAAAATTAAAAAAGTAAGTGTATTTGTCTACATTTTTGTTTCAGTGCAACAAAAGAATTACAATGCGAAGACAACGACACAGTTTTGTGTTTTTTTTTTTATCTGACACTTTATGTTCGGCAATTACATTGGAGAGAACACAAGAATACACAGGATATCTTGTTACTTTGAGATGGAACAGAGAGAGAGAGAGAGAGAGAG
The DNA here is from genome assembly GCA_002156465.1 of Macrocentrus cingulum. NCBI lineage: Eukaryota > Metazoa > Arthropoda > Insecta > Hymenoptera > Braconidae > Macrocentrus > Macrocentrus cingulum. The sequence continues at coordinate 110,246 of MVJL01010776.1, forward strand.
TCAGCCAAGAAAGTTGGTAGAAAACAAAGTGCAACTGTAGACTAAAAGAGGAAAAGAAAACGGAAATAAATGTTTCCAGCGTACATCCGGCCTTATACATCACTCTACTTTTATTCTTTGCTTGTTTCACGACTGTTTCACACTCGATTTAATTCAATAGATTGCTGCAAAATACCGTTAACACATCTATTAATTTATCAACGATGAGCTATTTCCACCTTGACCTGTGACCAAGATTATTCAATTTCTATCCAAAGTAGTACACAGTCACATTAAATCAATGACACCTGACAAAAGCAATATTTCATTTTACATTCAATGTATTGTAATTTAAATTGACAGTCTCTCATAAAAAATATAATCAACGTTTAAATAATAATAAAATTTTTAAAGACAGATAGCGAGTGATGCCTGCACTTAGTTTGAGAAACTCGAAGATTCTGCAGCAAGTCTGTCATTGTCGCGTATCTCGTTCTATCACCCCTCAAGAGAGAATATTCTATCAATTTCACCCTCGACTCAACTTCCTCTCTCCGGAGAGACTTGATTTGGCCCTGTGCCGAGACTCCAATAAATTATACAGAAAACCTTCTCTGATACTGCAGGACTTTTGTAAAAAGAAGAAAAGAACAAGACGATTGTTTTGCAGTAAATAATTTTTCTCGACATTTTCAAATCTAGGCTGTGTACAAAGGGCCATAGTGGGCAGAGGGCACGTTTGCGACATGAGGACGTGATATCCACTTCAAGGCAAAAGTTCAGTGAGCAAATGTGTCACGTACGGTCTTGACTACTGGCCTATAAATCCTCATAAAAAAAAACAGATAACTAAAATTGAAAATTTTCTAGTTGACTGAAAAAAATTAAAAATTATAAACAATATCTCTAACGTCTTCTTTTTAATACACCACCGAAAATAATTAAGAATATTCCTGAAAGATTTTTTTTTTTAACTTTAAACAGGAATGAATTTTTGTTAAAAATATTTTACTTGCTGATATCTCGACAAGGATACAAGATAGATGAATTTTATTAAGGACCTTTTTTATAGATAATAAAATTCTCTTTAAAAAAGATATTTTGAAAAAAAATTCTATCTTTAATAGTTTTAAAGATATTTTGATTTAAAACCGCAAAATTTTTTATCTATGTCCGTTTGGTTTTATATACACTTGATATAGATAATTTTTCACCCAATTTTTTAAATTATGAAAGTATACTTAAAAAGAGGAGCATGAGTTTTTTTTTTCAAGTTTGTAAATAATTTTAATCAAGAGATTTTGTCGAGCTTCAAAGTTTGATAAAGTGTTTAGACAGAGGTTGGTTTTCTCTTTTATATACATCCATGAGAATATAAGCTTGCTATAGAATATCCAAACTTTCCTGCAGTATAGCGAGCATCAGACAAGACTATGAGCTAATATAATATTTTGAAGGGAAAGCTCTGGAATATTGCCATGATGAATGACGAGTCTAATGAGTTTACGACAGTTGCTTTTAGTTTATATTTTCCTTAATAAAATATTCGTGTGTATATAAAATAAGCGTAGTATATGGTTTGCATGAAAATTATGTGTGTGGATTTTCCTAGCTCAAGGAATTATTTAAAAATAATAAAATTCTCACCCTCTCTCCTGTAATTTATTCTGTCTGGTATTTTTTTTAAGTGTAAAATCTTGGGAGAATTTATATTGAGATTGTGTGTTTATCGAGGATTTGCGGTAAAGTTTTAAAGCAGTAGGTGAAACAAAAAAGCTCTTGATTTTATTTCGTATAACAGACAGACAGACTTAACCGAACAAATAAGATTGCCGTTAACTCTCAACCGACAAACAGGACTCTTCCATTATGTTGTACAGGTAAATCTGAAAGCCAATTTTATACCTTGCACCGCTAATACCAAAAAGGCTTATGATGTATACATTTTTGTCTCTTAATATTTGAATAACTCAGTAAATAATTGAGATAACAAAAAATGTCATGAAAGTTAATTAATAGGAAATTTAATTCTCTAAAAAAAATAAAGAATAAACTTTTTAAATATTTTTTCTCGTTTTCGAGATATTTTAAAAAATAAGAATTTAAAAAAATCAAAAAACCAAAACTTATCAAAAACTAATAAAGATACAAAAAAAATTTTATTTGACATTTTTTGTAAAACATTTCATCCCCAACATTTAACTTTTATAAAATTTTCTGCTATCTTACTAATTCAACGAGTTATTGTCAAAAGATGAAAAAAAAAAAATCATAAAATTTACAAGATTTTCTTTAAAAAAAATCGAAAAAAATTTTTCATCCCAAAAAAACAGTCCTAAAACTCATCCTAGATGCGTTTTATTCCTTGAAGAACCGTTTTTCCTTTTCCAAGACGTCAAAAAGAGAGAGAAATGTTTCCACACAGTGTTTCATAACAAAAAAAAATTTCATAATATTCCGAAATCAATCTAAAGAATCTTTGCAAGCTCGAGGAATACTTATATATTCCCGCATTGTGTTAGAAGTTGTAGGTGAGGAAAGTTGGCTAGAGAGAAGAGAAATCGCAAGATACTTTGCGGAAAACTTTTGTCTATGGAAAAACAAAACTAAAAAAAAAAAACGAATCAACTGAAAAAGGATAAAATGAGCAGAGGATAGAAACAAGAAAGAGAGAAATACATGAGGTCAAAACTGCGAGATCGTGGCCTCTATTTTCACCAAAAAAAAAAAAAAAGTGAACGAAGATTGGTAAAAGGGATATTGATCTCTAGCACACAGTTATAATAAAACTCTCTCTTCATTCTAGACCAAACATATTTAAAAAAAAAAAAAACCACCTTATAAATTTTTCTCAAGTTTTTCATCATACTTTATATACCCTCTCTGCAGGCAATGAATTGAAGAAAACAAATGGAGGAAAACGATGAGATCCTATAAAATATTGTATTACATTTTCAAGAAAAGATATACTCATATATTATAAAGACAAAGATAAAAAATAATATATATTTCAATGCGTCGTCGAGAGTGGGAAAATTGGAGATAAAAGTGCATAAGAAAACAAGACAAAGCGGTGCGACAGGGTGCGATAAATTTATTTAGTGCATTATTGGTGAAGACCGAGAGATGAATGGCTGAATCGCACATGGGAGAGGCCAGAGGAGGTCGGAGTATTGGGAGTTGAATTGGTCTTGCTTACAAATTACCTTATTACTCGAACGATGCACCCACGACGGATTTAATCATCATATTTGTCACGTGAACTCGCTCTATCCTTCATGCAAGACCTCCACAGGTAATTGAGCAAGGGTATGAGTGTAAAAAAAGAATTTCACGAAATAATAATATATATGTAGAGGATAAAATACTAGAGCGTAAATTTTATTGATCTAATTTTTTTTTTCTGGGCCAATGTAATATCTCGAAGACTCTAGGGACCCTGTCAGAAGACGTCTGATCCTTCTTCCATCAAGGAAATCTTTCAACTTTCATCGATAAAACCGCACTGAGAACTGCTTTTTTTCTTGATTATTCCATCAAAGTTTGTACGGCTGTGGTTACTTTGCTCATTCACTTTATACAAATCTAAATGTCAATACTGATAAAATGTCGTTGCAATTGAAGATTCAAACGGAAATATTGACATTTTTATTTTTATTTTATTGTTTGTTTGTATTTTTTCATTTAATAAAATTATATTTATAATGTTCTATACGTTAGACGACAGAATTTGAAGAAAAGTTATGTTTTTCAAGAATTTTTTCCCAACTCCTGAGGTTTCCAGCTTCCACCGGAAGTGATACTGCTCTGCTATGTGGAAAATTGTCTAGAGGATTCTGTGGAACAGTTCTACACTTGAGATTTTGTCATATTCGACTAAAAAAAAAAATCGAGAAGATAATAAAATTCAATTTTCGTGAATAATGGATTTTTTAAAAGGGAAAAAAACAAAAAATTTGAAGTTTAATTTTAAGGATATTTCCTAAGATAAATATTAAGATTATATTTTCTTTATTCTCCAAACATATTAGCTTGACGACTATCATCATTACCTCACAAGATCGAAGGCTAACCGAGCAGGCTACCAATCAAGCTTCAAGTAATTGAATTAAGGACCTGGGAATATCGCTCGTTAAACTAATAAATGACAACGCGGGGCAAAAGCTCTTGAACCTAGAGCCTGGATGCAAATATATAGCACATCCTGTAGCGCTATTCCCGACGAATATTGAACTCAATTACAACAGAGAGTACAGCGAGTGACGCGTGTATAGTACATGAACGCGTCGCGAGAGAAGGAGAGTGTATGAAACGAAAACACATAACTGCACATTTCCGCACCAAGCTCATAATTAAGCTTGACGATACTCTCTGCCAATCTCAGAGTTATAATACGGGTGTCAATGTCAGAGAGTGAATTGACGATAAATATTATTAAAAACTTTTTTGTAGCTAATAAAATTTTCTACAAAAATAATCTTTTGAGACAAATTTCTATCTTCAATAGTTTTTAAGATATTTTGATTTAAAAATTTTAGAAGAAAAGTTAATGAAGAATAAAAAAAAAAATCAAGTAATTGTATTATTAATTGTTTAAAAAATTTGAAACTTTATTGGAGGTCATTTTTCACTTATAAGAATCGCGTCAGAAACTTTTTGAAAATTTTTTTTAAAAAGATCTATAGAAAATAGTCTTGGCTCAAGTATCAACGATCAAGTTAGAAGCGTGTTAGAAGGTATTCTGACTGCCAGCTTTTATCTCTGATACTTGGAAAGTCGTACAGTGGAGCTGCAATATGAAACACACGACTGCATGAGAACAAAAGCGACGTTTGGCACCGAGTAATTGGTAGTAGTATTTTCTCAGTGTGCCATATCGTGTGGCCAGACTAATAGTAATATGATCCTGGCACTAATAAGCACTCTGAATAAATAGACAATGTCATATTGCACCTTGACTAAATGAACATGTTGAAATTAAATTGGCTAATAGCTGTTACAAATGTCACTCACATCCTGATATGACCAGAAACAGTCGCCACAAATCACGGATGGTTGGTATTCATGGTCGACCATGGTTTATTGTTTTTCATGGTCATCATCATTCAGTGAGTGATTTTCATGATGATAATTGACTGATATGCGAGTCTGCATTTCAATAGAAATAAAAATTTTCCAATTGGTTAAAATGATTGGAAAAGAGAGAGAAGGCAGGTCAGTTTCTCATCGCTTCTGGGGAAAATATATTATAATGTTCAACGAACGATTTTGCTCGCTGGGACATTTTCGCTTTTCATTTGATGCAGGATATTGAAATCCAATCAGACAAGCTTTGCCACAATTTTCACGCTGATGGAGTTTGGAAACTAATGTATACACATTTTCTTATAAAGTATATATAATGAAGTTTTTCGTATTTGAACAACGAAATACAATGATCACATTGAATTAGTTATTTTTAAGCGTAAAATGTAAATAATCTCAAGATAAATCGCGTTACCAATGCCAAAAAAGCGTATGATTATATTTTATTTTACTAATTTTTAGATAACTCGGTAAATAAATAAAATAACAAAAAAAATTATATAAATTAAATGATAGTAAATTAAATTTTCTATAAAAAATGTAGAATAAATTTTTACGATATTTTGCTTCGTTTTTAAGATATTTTAAAAAATAAAAAATTTCTTATTGTAGAAAATTTAGTTTCCAATTATTCAACTCTCGTACTTAATATTTTCCATTATTAAAAAAAAAAAAACTAAAAAAAATCAAGAAAACTATAAGATTTTCTTTTCGAAAATTCGACAAAAAAAGTTTTTTTTTTTTTTTCATTCTAAATACATTAACATAAATAAAACATAAATAATCTCAAGAAATATTGATTAAAATAGCTTGTATTCAGTCTTAAAATACAAATCTAAAAATATTTTCTGAAAATATTACAACATATTTACGCAATTTATCAATTCTACTCCAAACAAAAATTTTATAACTTGTCCAATCATTTTGCCCACCCCTATATCAGCTACTTTTATACCCTATAGTCATTAATAGAAATACGAAAATGTACATTATTGTACCTAAACCCTATATCCAACTTGTCAACGTGGATATTAGATCCATTAACATTTCAATAATGTAATATTCTACACGCGAAATAATTATATACGTGTTCCATTGTGTCTTATACCGGTTTCCAACTAAGTTTATAGATCCCATTATATATAGTTCCTCCAACTGTATAATATTGATACAGAACTTTTATTGGAAACTATATTTAATAAGGTATGTTTTTTATTTTAATGCAAGTATATATCAACTCTAAAAAACTTCATCATTTATATAATTTGGTACTTGAAGAGTAGTTTAATCGGTTTAATGTTCAATAACACTAATTGACGCAGTTTAATCTCTAATACGTTGGTAAAGCTAAAGGGTCACTTTGTGCTTAAATGAGATGGAAGAATAATGGACATAACTTTGGGTCACGCAAATGCAAATGAACTAATGCATGTTCAAAAGCACTAGAAAGGGTGATGCGAAGTACATGCACTAGTTTAAATATCATTTTAATGACTCTTGTTGCACTTTCTTCAAGTACAAACCATTAAATAAAATATAATAAACCACCACATGATTTAACATCAATAAATATAACGGAAAACCCCAAAAATTGAGACAAATTCAAGTGAATCTGTTTGTATAGAGGTTTTGGCGCCATGTCAACGGATATTCCTTCGAATTGTGTGTTATTATATTCGTTTCTTTGCTTAAGAAACGCCCAAACTAGCACATGTAACTTCTTAATTTAATAAAAGTGTTTGCCGTTGGTATACAACATTGAAAAAAGCAATTGCATTTTTTTTTCTTCGATAATCCAAGCTGCACCATCATGTTGACAATTTATTTAGTATAAAATAAAAAAAGAGAAAAAAATAAAAGCAAATAAAAAGAAACTAAAATAAACGAAAGTCACGAGCGATCAGTTTGAAATATAAAATATAAAAACTGGCGTTTCTATACCCTTGTTTCACAAAAAAAAAATGATAAATGTCACGCCTATTTCCAACGATAATATATACATAGATACATTGAAATATATATCCAAGTCACACAAATACTCGTATATTCAACTACCGAACCATATATACGATAGATAAATTTAATTATTACATTTCAATGCACTCTGTGTCATAAAAACAAAGCTAAAAAAAGAGTGTGGTAAAATTTTTTCCTTCTTTTAGTAATACTATACAATTGTGTATTGTAAAATAATATATTGTTTAATAATAATATGAAATGATAAGGAGTGAAAATTGATATTTTTGAATACGAACCAATGGCCGACTATTTTGCATTTTCTACGATTTCGTGCCCTCGGCGTGAGTTGGGTCATCCAGAATCGCAGCTGCGTCCAGAGTAAAAATCAATCATTGACATATATAGTTTGTATTGTTTTTTTTTTCAGCTGATAATTGTATATCAAGACTTTCCAACAATTTACTTTAAATATACAAAGATAAATAAATGTGGAAAATAGATGAAAAAAATTATAGATTTACTTAACATTTAAATTTGAATATTCAAACGTGCTCTCAAATGTGATACACACAACGTATATATATCAAATCTAATTATATCTGACCTGATATACAATTAGATCTGATGTGAGAATTTAATTATTGATTTGCAATCAAATTAATAATTATTGTAGGATCTTGTCATTATCAAAAGGGCATATATTGTTTTTTACTGTTATTTATGTTTAATTAAGATTATTAATTAATCTAAAATGAGTTTTCAAACGTTTAATTGAGATAAAAAATTATTTTTTTAGTTTTTTTAATAACTCGATAAATAATTAAAATAATAAAAAATGTTATTAAAGTAAAAAATTGGAGATTAAATTTCTTACAAAAAAACGTGAAATAATTTTTTTTTTATCTGCTTTAATTATTGAAAAATTTCCGATTTTTGAAATTTCATTTTTTCAAAATATCTTGAAAACAAAGCAAAATATTAAAAATGTATTCTATATTTTTTACGGACAATTAAATTTACTATCATTTTATACTCTTAACATTTTTTCATATCTCGCTTATTTACCGAGTTATCAACATATTGAAGAAAAAAAAAAATACTGTACACTCTTTTGACATTCGTGACATGATATACTCTACTCCAATTCCTTCTAAAAAAATAATTTCCATTGTTTGTCATGATTTAATGTTGTTCTGTATATAAATAACCAACTTTTCAGATCTAATTGCATCGTAGGAATAGATCCAAGCCAACGAGTCAACTCCTAAATACAAAAAAAAAAAACAAACTCATCCTTAAAAAATCATAAAATACAACACGAAAAAGGTAGTAAGGCACGGAAATACACTATTCTACATAGAGCACTCACATAATGGTCGGAGATATTTGAAAAAAGTGTGTCGTCAAACAACAAATCGTCAGAAGAAGAATACTGAAGCATCAAAAAGGATTCAACAAAGCTTAAAAAAAAAAGAAAAAAAGTAAAAGCCCTCCGAGCCACGTTAAAGCCCTTTAATTCATCCTAGTCAATCATGCACGGATCAAAGCGAATAGTTTAAGCCGAACAAAATCTGACACAATATATATGTACATACATAAAAAATAGGATGATAATGAGCCATTGAATAATAATTTTCCATTTGCTCGATAACCAATCTGTATTCTCCAAGAGAACAAATCCACAATGATGGAGCCCCTGGCGGACACGTTCAACATTCATCATCAATCACTCATCACAGATATATTGAGTGATTGTCATGTAGCCCTCTTGAAAAGCCTGATCGATCTTCAATAGAAGCAAACAATCTTCAACTGTAAGTAACGTTGTCGCCATCAAATTGCCATCATCCTTATACACCAATTTCAACGTAGAAAATGCCTGCAAATCTACACCTAACCTTCCCATCTCCTGTCAAAATCGATATAATCAGTTTCCAACAGAGATAGAATCGAATGACCATGCAGAATATCAACATCATCCAATGTGCACAAATTAGATAATCACTGGATTAATATCCAACCAGTATATCAAAGACTAAGGCTCAGGTCAAGTTATAAATATCAAGATATCTAAAACTGCTATAAAATCAATTATTCCACACCTATCTCAAGATATTTTTTATATTTTGTTGCCAGGGCGAATGAAGAATGAGTTTGTTCCAAATGTAACTTGATAGAAGGACTAGAAAGAGGCGGTTAAACAAGCTATATTGGGAAATATAGGTGGCTAAGATAAATTGAGAATTGAAAAAATTGTCAGAGGGCATATAAAAACAGAAGAGATGAACGAGAAGCATGGCAAAGACAGTAGAAAAATAGAATAATAGTGGATTGATATAAGAAGAATAAAAAAACGGGCATATATAACTTACCTTGAGGCCAGAGAGGACCGCTGCGGTATCTGAGGGGGTCCGGGCCGAGGAAGACTGATGGATAGTAGCACCGTAGCTGAGCTGATGCTGATAGTTGGATAGGATCTTCTTATGGGCACTAGCCTGGGCTCTGTAGGCTGACACTGATAACTTCATTTCTTTCTTTTAACGTCGAAGGGTCCAATAACCCAGGCACACCCTCCAACAACCAGCATTCTCTTGTTCAAATATCCCTGTATTGAAGTTCATGCCCAGCAGAGACAGACGGATGATTTTTGTTTTTATTTTCAGCCTTTTATTTCGATCTATCTTTGCCAGCAGTTTACACATCTTTTTCGTACCACCATCCACCAACTGGCATCACTGGCAGATAGTCCATTGGCCTGATGCAAGTTTATCAACATTATTGACATCAGTATCATCGTGATGATCGATTCCTCAACATGTCTTCAGACAGGCAGATGAAAATAAAGTTCTTGATGACAAAATACCCAAAGGTTTCAAGTTGTCTCGAGTTAAGGGGGCGCGCAAAGACACTTGGAAAATGTGGTGGTTTATTACAGGGTAGTACGTGACATGGAATAATAGTCTAGCAAGCACTTGGCCTAGTGGCCTGGCTTTTTTTACATCTTCACCTGTCCTTCCAGAAGCTTGCAACATCGATACAAAGTCATTAAATCTGTTTTTTTTCGTATTTATAATCACTGTTTTAATTTATTTTATTTTTTAAATCACTTTTTTATCCACTGACACACCAAATTTCACTGCTACACGAGGACCAGCCAACGTCACTTGTCATTTCCACTAAAAAAAAAAGTTCATAATAGGGAAAAAAAAGAAGAGAAAAAGGTTTAAATGAAGGATAAAAGTGTGACGGGCTGTAGATTAGTTGAGGGTCGATTTTGATGTGAAATTTTGAAAACTCTTTTAGCCAAGTTAGGTTGAGAAGCCGATGAGGCAGAGCCAGCACGTCGAGTAGTTGGTTTGTAACTGGATTACCTCGACCAACGACTATGCTACGTATCGAGAGACACATTGAAGACTGACCACGAGGTTTGACTCCTATGCACGACCCTCAAACTCACGCATATATAATGCACACACACACTTAGATACAAACTAACCCCACTCTATATTCTAACTGGATTAAATATAAACTCGGTCGAGACTTTTCCCTTTAATGCATACATCCTCAATACTACAGAATTTTTTCTTTTAATATCAATAGTAAAAATTGTCAATTCACGTGATGCATTGAGGAAACAATTTTTTTTTTTTTTTTCGATGAATCATCATCACATGATTAATTCTTGAATGGTAAAATTCATAGGTTTTTTGTCACGGAAAATCAGAAAAGAAAATATATATCTGTGTGTCAGGGGGTAGTAGAAAGCCTTAAAGGATAAAAATTCAGAGGGAGAGGATGAAATTTCAGTTCAACTCTTGTGAGAGACGTAAAAATGGTATTTCCACAATTCTCAGTATTGGATTTATGTATTAGATTATTGATTCAATTCTTTTTTTTATAAGAATCGTTTTAAAGGGGAAAAATTTTACTCTTTGAAGTTTTTTTGTGAATTTATACTCACTGATGGATATAAGCATTTATTTTTTTCGATTCGAGACAATCAATTCAATCGGACGACTCTGGGGGGGATATAAGAATTATTTAAGCAGCATTTTCCAAGGTCTTCCCAAGGGGATAACTCGGGTGATCAGGTCACGTTTTTGGCTAACACTCGAATGTTCACCCTCAACGAACTTCTGATCCACGGGGATCAGTCGTGTATATCTGATGGTCCCTTATATTTCGTCACCCCGTTCGCGCGGCCATTATAACTCAATAAGACTCATGTCTGACGAAAAAAAAAAAAAAAAATCCTACAATTTACCTTCGATTCCCCCTGACAATCATCCTCAATTGTGAGATATTATCACTCACCCTAAAAATTTATTTATAGAACCCCAATTGAAAAAATAAAAAATTTATTTCTCACACTTGATATATAAAATATTATCATCACTATATTTTATTCAATATTATTTCAAAACACCCTATTCCTATAAAACCCCATCACTCGTGCTTTTTTTGTCAACAATATAAATATTTTTAGAAATATTTTAGATGTCACTGATAAAAAAAAATTTGGTAAAATTTATAATAATAGTTGTGATAATTTTCTTACGATTTTTAAGCAAATAGTAAGGGAAATATCCATTGAAACATGCGATTTAATTTATTAAAACTTGAGAAAACATATTTTTAGTTCAAAATAATAATTATTATTGTTAGATATTAATGATGATGATTTTATAATTGTTTTTGTCGTTCTATATTTTCACGCACACGTGTCACGACTGTGCGATCGCGTCACTAAACAATATCGTGCCGGCACCGCTGACTGACGGCAAGGGGTTGATAGTAGTTTGCGCGCAGCAGCCCTGCTAGCATCAACCCCACTCTAAGCAAACGTCTCCCACTTCCCCACCACACCCAAAGATTGCAAAACTTTATTCTCCCACCCATCATCTTCCGAGCCAGTGCGCAAAATCTGTCATTAACTATAAAAATTCCAATTATAGACTAATTTCATCACCCTTAAAACATGGAAACAAAAAAAAGGAAAAACCAAAATTTTTTTTCAACACAATTTAGACCTTAAAATAAATTTTCTAAATATTTATCAAGTATTGTAGATCTTTTTTTTTTTAATAAAAAAAAAGTTTTTATGGTAATCATGTAATTATCTTCCTCTAGTAGAGCGATACTTGATGAAAATTTATCCTGTTAGTATACGGTGAGAACTTTGGCATGCTTTGATCATTCATGCACACCGTTGATTCTATGCTATTTTGTAAATATCGTCAGTCCTTACCATCCTCTAATCACCTTGATCAAATTTCTCATAATTAGAATTTTTGTATAATAACTTAAAAAAAAAATATCGTTTTCATAGAAATATTTTTTAACATAATTTTAATACTTTTTAGGATGAATTTCGTGCTGATGGAAAATATTTTCCAAGTTAGAAACTCGACAGTGTACAAGTTAGATCAGTTTTCACGATAGTTTTGACAGAAAAACTTTATTTTCAAACTTGAAAAAAATTCAATACCTTGAAAACATTATCTATAGAAACCTCTAGAAATAAATTATAAAAATAACTAAACCTTATTTAGATGTAAAAAAAAAAATCTATATTTTTTATAAAGAATTAGATTAATATATTTTATCTTATTGAAATAGACTATTTTGCAGTAAAATTCGTGTTTCAATAATAGAAACCAATCAAACACCTTGTAAAACCAGTGACATCACTGTTGATTGTTGACTGACGTGACCTAAAACCCATGAAAAATCGATAAACTAAAATTGGACCTGATGAAAAGCGAACCCAATTTTTTTTTAAACTGAAATCCTATCAATTATAAGAATTTGTTTATTTATTTTACACTGACAATTGATATGTAAATATTTACTGCGATATTTCAAATTATTTGTATAGTTATAAAAACAACAGAAGCATTGAAACTGACAGTGATTTCAAGAACAAAGACAATTTTGAAACAATAAATGCATTGTTTCGCAACAATTGCCCAGAGAATTATAGTGAAAAAGATGTAAATTTTTGTTTAAAAAAATAATAATAAGTGAGAAATATTTTCAAACTAATAAAAGTCATTATTATTGGTATTATTCAGCACCCAGATAATTTTAAACGATAAAAAATAGCGTTTGGGTAAGATTTCTTTAGGCCAGGGATTTTGGAATAATTCTCTTATACTCAGACAATGATAGCAAGCCAAGGAAAAGTCGTCTTACGAATCTTATCGACCGCCATGCATGGCTATTATCTTGGAAATGAAGTATCTGACCCACCACTGAATCTTTCTTGCTTTGTCAAGAATGTCTGAATCAGCATAAGAGCACAAGAAAAAAGATTCAAATAGAGATTTTGAACCCTCAAATACATCGATATATGCAAGTGACATCTTTTGCATTTAGTTAAAAACGGTTTTAAGCACTTTTTTAACATAAAATTGATATTACGATTCCAATATGCGCCATTTAAATCGAATTTTATAAAAAAAAAATATTTTTTAACGATACAAAATTGATTTAATACTTGTCTTATGTGTGTTTCGAATCAAATTATAGAATGCGATGATATTAAAAAATTCATAAAATCATAAAAAAATAATCATAAATGATTTATAATGGTAGTTTGGTCATAGAGTAATTAATGAAAAATTGATGCAGTGTGATAATTAATGTGGAGTAGGACAATTGACGTGCCATTAACTGGCAATTATATAATAATCAACTAAAAATACATTAATTAATGTAAACCACGAGTGTGTGAACGATGTATATATATATAATAATGTCCGTAAAAAAAATGATTGTAACAAAGATTGAAGCCACGAATAAATATGACTTCGTATGAATATTTTTAACGAAATTTTGCATGTATATAGTATTTCCCGAGTAGTTTCTGGAATTCTGCGTTCAACCACATGAGGCTCTGTTATACTACGCGTCTAATTGTGCAAAAAACCATGAATTGAGCCTTACTTGAGACAACGAGCAGAGAATCTTTTGCAGCGATATTATATTGATTAAAATTATGTTCCCGTTTCCTAAGGATGATGTTGCACCCGCGTGGAATTGATTAACAATTTCAAGAAACATCTAAAAACGACAAAAAAAAAACACGACAAATAAATAGTTGAAAATGATTGGAGGACGTTTCTACACACTGTAGAAAAACGAATCCGGTGGCAAATATTTTTTATATTGATTTAAATGAATTTTCGATTTTTAGGGGTGTTCCACCCGGGTGGAATTTTGATAATTTTTTAATTATGTGAATAACTACTTAAAAACGGTAAAAGGACGTTTCTACATACTGTAGAAAAACAAATCCAGTGGCAGATATTTTTTATATTGATTTAAATGAATTTTCTATTTTTAGGGGTGTTCCACCCGCGTGGAATTTTGATAATTTTTTAATTATGTAAATAAATAGTTGTAAATGATCGGAGGACCTATCCACACGCTATGGACAGTCAAATACGAAGGCAGATAATTTTTATAACGATTTTACTTAATTTCTATTTTTAGGGGTGTTCTACCCGCGTGGAATTTTGATAATTTTTT